>VYXC01009550.1:0-28673 GCA_013397175.1 Platysteira castanea
AGTGCCCAGGCGGAAAGGGACTTTGGGGTACTGGTTGACAGTCGACTGAATATGAGCCAGCAGTGTGCCCAGGTGGCCAAGAAGGCCAACGGCATCCTGGCCTGTATCAGGAATAGTGTGGCCAGCAGGAGCAGGGAGGTCATTCTTCCCCTGTACTTGGCACTGGTGAGGCCACACCTCGAGTGCTGTGTCCAGTTCTGGGCCCCTCAGTTCAGGAAGGACGTGGAGATGCTTGAGCGCGTCCAGAGGAGAGCAACGGGGCTGGTGAGGGCCTTGGAACACAAGCCCTATGAGGAATGGCTGAGGGAGCTGGGGTTGTTTAGCCTGGAGGAGACTCAGAGGTGACCTTATCACTGTTGGGGTGCGTTTGTTTGCCTCACAGCCCAGAGCGGCGGGGCTGGTGCCGGGCGGCAGCGTCCAGATGGACGGCTCCAGCAGCTCCGGCAGCGCAGAGTAGAGGGAACTGTGGTTGCTGTGGCAACACAAGAGGTGACGGCAGTATGCGCGGACCCAGAGCAGCGGGGCTGGCACCGAGCAGTGCGACCGGCGCGGAGCAACCCTGTGGAGCTAGGAAATGGTGGAACGGGCGCGGCAGCATGGCCGGCGTGGGGCAGCCCCTGGAGCAGCCCAGGACAGACTACACGGAGGGGGAGCCTAGTCCTGGCCTGGAGGGGCAGCCCGGAACGAGGCAGCCTGGAACAGGCGGCGCGTGGCAGTCGTGCAGCCTTGCACATCCGCATGAAATCACAAGCGAGCGGCCGCGGAGATTACGTGAGGAGGGGCACGTAGCTTCCTCAGAGGGGCAGTTCCGCCCTACACATGAGCTCTGACGTCACCAAAACAAACCAGGAGCACGTGGTGTTCTTTTATCTTTTTTGTATTTCGCGCGGCGGCGGTTCGGATTTCTTCAAACCATTTATGGATGTAAATATGAAATCTAAACAGTTATTGGACATGAGAGGGACCCTATCCCCTGCGTCTTCCCTTACCATAGGCCCTATATAACTGGGAACTGATCCCCCAGTCCTCAGCCCCTTCTCTCCTACCCTTTTGGGTGTTGTGTGCTCAGGAATAAAGGAGAAAGGAGGACAAATCCTGCTCTTTTGCCTCTGCTCATTTTTATGCCAAAACCATTGAATTTGCAGCCTGCTTTTATGCCAGAACCAAAGCCTGCCTGCCTGCCTGAGGAGTTTTCTGCAGTTTTCTGTTCGCGATTGCTAGAAGCTCCTGCTAGCCAGCGACGGTGCAAGGATCCTGTGCTGTTTGAGCTGCCGGCGTAACCACATATCACTCTCTACAACTTCCTGAAAGGTGGTTGTAGTCAGGTGGGGGTTGGTCTCTTTCTCCAGGCAGGAACTGACAGAACGAGAGGACACAGTCTCAAGCTACACCAAGGGAAATACAGGTTGGATATTAGGAAAAAGTTTTTCACTGAAAGAATAATACAGTACTGGAGTGGTCTGACTGAGGAGGTGGTGGAGTCACCATCCCTGGGTGTGTTTAAAAAAAGACTGGATGTGGCACTCAGTGCCATGGTTTAGTTGAGGTCTTAGGGCATCAGTTGGACTCAATGATCTTGAAGGTCTCTTCCAACCTAGACATTCTGTGATTCTGTGATTCTGTAATTTTTCATTCGTAATGGGATATGGGCACAGTTTATTCCTAAAAGTAGAAGTAAATAAACTCAGGAAAGAGCTAGAGCTGTCAAACATAGACCTGGTTGCTCCAAATCCTGTCCAACCTGGCCTTGAATACTTGCAGGGATGGGTATTTTTTATTCTACAATAATCCTGAATAATAAAAACATATATATTTTAGAACAAAAAGTTGCAATCTGTTGTGGAAAAAAAAAATTATACATTTTTAACCCTCTCAGCATTAAATTGAAGACAGATTAAGACAAACTTTTGTGGTTACATATAATGAAACTAAAATATTTCATCTTAAAAACAAAGTTCCATTCTACCTGGATGAACCATTCAGGAAAACAATGCAATTCACACAAAATTTTCCCAATTTAGAGAAAATTTCAGCTGAGAAACTTGGATTAATACTGTCTATATGTCTGTACCACCCTGGTACAACTCACTTTCATAATAAAGACAAATTAAATCCTTCTTTTGTTTTGTTTGGCTTTTTGAACTTATTACATTGCTCATCTGATTTAGAGTGAAGGCAGAGTGGAGCAATGAGTAAATCTTTTGTCTAGGGCTGGGGTTCTTTGCTTACTTTTATAGATAAGTAACAAGTGTTACAGCAGCAGGGTGAAGGAAAAAACATTTTTGGTATGTGAACAACTTGGGATTACTTTCCCATGGCAAATTAAAATGTGTGTTTCATTACAGAGCAGTCACCTTAGACCTGACATTCCTACATTTCCTTCCTGTATTATAAAAATTGCAAAGAACAAAACCCCCTATACTAGGAAAAATATGGCAGTGACAGTTTCTCACTCAGTATGCAAAGTGGGCAAATAAACTTTTGTTTTCACACAGGTGAGATTTGAGATAAATGCAAAATGATTTTGTATTTGTAAAATTCCTGGAGTTATTGAGATAGGTGTGCTTCAGAACAGACTTACCAGATGCTGCAATATAATCGTCAAAAGTTCTTCTGGAAAGTTATACCACATTTAGAGCACCTCTGCTCTGGAGACAGGCTGGGAGAGCTGGGGGTGTTCAGCCTGGAGAAGTGAAGGCTCCGGGGCAACCTTAGAGCCCCTGCCAGTGCCTAAAGGGGCTCCAAGAGACCTAGAGATGGCCTTTGGATGAGGGCCTGGAGTGACAAGACAAGGGGAATGGCTTCCCACTGCCAGAGGGCAGGTTTAGATGAGATATTGGGAAAAAATTCTTCCCTGTGAGGGTGGTGAGGCCCTAGCAGAGGTTGCCCAGAGAAGCTGTGGCTGTCCCATCCCTGGAAGTATTCAAGGCCAGGTTGGATGAGGCTTGGAGCAACCTGGTCTAGTGGCAGCTGTCCCTCCATGGTAGGGGGTGGAACAGGATTATCTTTACGGTCCCTTCCAACCCCGATTAGTCTGGGATTCAATGATTCAGCTGCAGGTTCCTGGTTTCCAGTCTCCTTGGACCACGGGCAGAGCACAGGGTGAAGTGCCTACAAAGACCAGAGACCTGTATGACACCAAAGCAGGCTATGCTCAGCAAGACCATTCATGCAGATTAGTACGGAGTGGCCCATAATGATATAAATCAACATTTTGAAAGCTGAGAGCCAGAGCAGAGAAGATAAGGAGACATGCCAGTGTAAAGCCTAGAGCATTTTTTCAGCAGTTTGAGATGTATAAGGTCACCTTTCCCCCAAAGTGTAATTCCCTGTATAGGCAAGGTTGCAGGAGGAAAGCACAAATCTTTCCTTAATATTTCAAGAATATTGGTATTCACAGAAAAATGAAGAGGTGCTTGCCGCTTATCAACATTTGGGTTCCATAAAAGCATCATTTTAGGATGAGAGGAAAAGCAGAATGCTAGGTGAGAAAAATTATGGGTTTATTTATTTAAAGAGTAAACCTAACCCAACACATCTTGCAAATATATATCCTGGTCAGAATAGAAAAAAGTCTTGTAAAGATCAGAAGCAATGACTGATCAACACATAAACTGAAATTGAGAAGAGAAGGTTACTTTGTAGACAAACAAAATGGAGGACTGTTGGCCTGAATTTAGGAAGGGGAAATGAAAAGGCATAAAATAGGAAAAAATACAGCACACGTAATATTTAATAGCAGAAACATAGTATAATCTGTTTTTTCTATTCTCCAATCCACCATTAAAATGAGTGGATATACCAAAAAGGCAAATTCTGAAATTGTTTAGAAAGATTTAGGTTTCTCAGTATTTACAGATTGCCACCTGGGGAATGAAATTAAATACCCAGGTAGCTAAACAAGGACAGCCCCAGTGCTCTATTCAGATGCTGATTTTTTTTTTTTTTTCTGAATGGAGATTTTAAAAATCTGTGCTTTTTCTTGTCCTTGACTGTGCATGCCCAGCTTGACATCACCTTCAAGCTCCTTTCAACAGAGAGGGGTAGTGCTAAACAATTTCTAAAATGTACAGCTTTTCAATACATCTCCAAATGTGAAATGTAAAACAGAGGCAGCTAAGAACATTGACCTTCAAAACACATGATCTTAGAGCTGGGCAGAAAGTTGGGCACAAAACTATGGGCCAGGCAGGTGCAGAAAAGTAGAACTTAGACCTGGAAAAAGACCTGTCCTCCTTGCAGCTCTTTGCATATCAGTCCGTTCCGGAAGAAAAGAAGACTGGTGAGACTTGAAGGACCACACCAGCAAGGTGTTCAGGAGCTTATGCATAACTTAGAGAAGCAAATAGGAGAGAAAATGGCTGTTTGCACTTTCAGCACTTTTTTTTCCTTGAAGTTTCCCAGGAGGAATGTTGCACTCTCAGAGGGGAAACAGTATCCAGATTCTAGCTGTATTGTCCAGCCTGAAGGGCGCAAAGAATCAGGATTAGACTTGTGAATCTGCTCCATTATCCCTGTTGCTAGAATAAGACTGTGAAACAGTCTGGAAAATACAGGAACACCTGATGTTAAATGATATGTATCACAAGTACTTTCAAACCTAGCTTTTACAATCACACAGAAAGGTGCCTTTATGCCAAAACTCACACTGAAGCCACAGGTTTCTCAATAAACACATCTTCTTCAACAGTGAAATACTTGTGGGATTAGGGTTTGTAAGAGCAGCTAAAGGAAGAGAGTTCTTCTCACCTGGCAAGCTTTCTGCCATCTCTGCAGCTCCTGCCTTATGCATGACACGGGTTTGGACAGTGTAGTTTTGTGCTGTGAACTTGAAACGTCTCAAAGTTAATGCTCAATTGCATACTTCCCCTTAATCTTTCCAGAGTGAAGTAGAAACTATCTAACACTTGGCACGTGTTTAGGCTCAGGTCTTTTCCTAATTAAACAGTTGTGTGCTTGGACATTAGGGTACAGGGTTTCAGGAGGAGCTGTGTGGACAAAGTCTTCCAGAAATAAGCTGTGTGCTCTTCACTCTGGCCATGTTTCTTCCCAAAGCATTGCTCAGCAATGTTGACATCTGCAAGACAAAGAAGTAGCTTCATTTGGCTTTGCATATTTTATATATATACATACACTCACAAAAAAATGAACCAAAAAAATGACTTAGAAGTACTTATTCACTAGGCAAAGGGATCTCCAGGGTGTAAAGACTTTTATCGGTGAGGTTCCTGGCATTCATAGCTTTCTATTCTTTTTTTTATTAAAAAAAGGAATTAAACCCATATTTTTCTCATTTGACTATGTACATTCATGATGTCCAAACAACGCCAACAATGATATCATCTGTTTCTTTCCTCCAGGGAGGAATTCAGGCCAGACCATGTTACTCCTGCTTATTCCTAGAGTGGACTCACACCAAAGCAAAGCCAGCAAACCTCACTCCCTGGTGGGGAAATGCATGTCATAGCATAGTCCACTTCATACTCTACCTCCTACAAATCCCATCCTCTTCTTGAGAGCTGTTCAACACTATAAATTAAGAGTTAAGGCTTGAATCCTACTAAGCCTGATCTCTGCAGGCAGATGCCCAAGGCTGCTCTTCAGCAGGATGTGCTCACGAGCAAGGATGTGCCCATACAGATCCTATTTCTCCATGAATACTCTTTCCAGGATATGTACAACATGTAGCATAACTGTGCTGCAGTCTTTGAAGTGGCCTCTGACCTAATAAACCAGATGATTTGCCTTTAATTTATTAAGTCCCCCAGCTTAGGAAGGAGGTCAAGTCTGCCTTTAATTAGCTGCCTGTGTGATGGTGGATCCACTGGGATGGGCACAGGTCCAAACTCTCCAGCACCATTAGCCTCCTCGTAGCCCACTCTCCTCCGTGATTTGTGTGAGATTTCCCTTCAGTCAGCAGCACAAAGCCCTCTATCCAGAACCTGCTCAGCCTGACACCCACTGCAGGTGGAGAGGGAGAAGACCAGGACTCCATCTGGGCTTAGTTCTGATGCAGAATTCACACCAGCTTCCAGCATCACACTACCGATGAAATGGTGCCCTTGACCTCTCTCACATAACTCCCTCTTGCACTTCCCTAACAATCCAAACCCATTTCCAGTAGTTCCCAAGTATCTTTCCTTCACCAAGACAGCAAGTGCTTACTGTACAGAAGTGTCTGTGTACACTAAGAGCTTCCAGGAAATGCTTCACTAGGAAACAGCCGTGAAGACTGAAGTGGTGCTCTGGGAGTAAGACAGAACAAAAAAAAAAAAAACAAAAAACCAAAACCCAAGGTCCTGGTGAGTTCTTCCCCTCAATCTCTGTGTCCTGGTGACAGTAGACGCTGAAGACTCTTGGCTGCCAGAATCTACTAGCTAAGAAATCACCCTGAGGTTCAGGGGCCAACCAAAAGGTATTCTCTTGCTGATCTCCTAGAGGTTCTTCCAGGAGCAAGGAAAGACACTCCTTTGCCCAGATCCTCAAACATTTGATGGCTGAAGAGGAAAGAAAATTCAGAGAAGCTGAATTTTCACTCTAACAGTGGTGTGTGTGGTCCCAGCTCCAACTGTGGACTGCCACAGATGATGAGAGACTCAGCAGTCCCCTCAGTGCAAGATGCCATAAGACACCTGAAACTATTGGCAGATGTGCTGAGCTGACTCCAGCACTGGCTTTCACAGGGATCTCAATTTTTAAATGTAAATCAGTGTTTCTCAGTACCTTTTAATAAAGATGGAGGTGCCACAGGCCCCTCTCTTGGGTGCTGCAAGGGAAGCCTGGGCCCCAGTTGGGACTCCACATGCCAGGCTCAGAGCATGATATTGTAGCAAGAAGGCACCCGTGTAGGCGCCTATATAAAATAATTTTTTTTGAAAAACATCTTTTTAATCTAGTGTTGCTCTTTGGAGCCTGTGGCCATTGAGGAAGGTCTGTAGATTGCTTGGGTGGCCTTGGGGTGTGGTAGCAGCCATCATCTATTCTGCACCCCAAGCTCTACAACTAGAAAACAAATTTATTCCTGGAGTATTTATGTCAGCTAACATGCCTGGGGGGCATTGGGAGCCTTATGCAACACAAGAGTATCCTTTACTCTAAGATCACATGAGCAGTCACATGGCCAGTTTACTCACTGATATATTTAACTTTGGGACACTACAAAACAGAGGAATAGGGGATTACAGGGACATCTGCTCTGTCACTGCTGCTTCTCAGTCTCCCTGAACAAACTGCACTGGTACCCTTATCACCTGCAAGGACACTTCCAGGGATAACTCTTGCCAGCTAAAACAGAAGACCCACAGGCACAGTTTTAAGAAAAAAGCAAGCTTGCTGCATGAAAATAAATAATTAGAAACACTGCACAATATGGCAATAATAAAATGAACAATTACTGTGTTATAGAACAAACACATTGAATTATATTTGATTAACAGTGTTATTTTTCAAAGTAAAGAAAGCTTATAAAGAACATGAACCTATTTTGAAACTGCTGTAGAAAACTTCCAACTCCTTTTTTTTTTTTTTTTTTTTTTTTTTGCTGATGTCTCACGAATTACATTTGGGCAAAATGTTAGCGAGATTCCTATTCCTTGTTAGAACTGTTTTCCTTAAGGAAACTGGGGAGCATTACAGGTCTGGAAATGACTGAATGTTAAGCTTCTTTGGGATAACACCTATTTTTATTCTAGGTTAGGGGCTGTTTCTTGAAACAGATACAGTAAAGAGATTTATTTTCCTCTGCTTAAGAGTAATTGGGATGTTTCTGGCCACTCTGAGATTTGCACTGTTGCACAGAAAGCAAGTGTGGAAGACAGAATAGCTGCACCTAGAATCCTTAAGTGGTTCTGCTCCTCCACTTCTTTACAGCACAACCTTGGCACCCAAACAAGCGGATACAGGATTTCTGAAGACAGTGATGGAAATAACACTACAGGAGACAAAATTATACATGCTCCTTTTCCAAGTATCAATAGTGGTTTCTAGTAGGAATTCTTTGCATGGGAAGAGGAAATCGATTTTGTGTATTAAAACAAGCATTGCTTACACAGAGCATGATAGGATGAGTAGTTATGGAAATCCACTTTTACTAAAATTATATCTGAGCAGCAATACTTACAGTAATTTTAACAGACCAATTACTTCATTGCATAGAATGTGCCAAAATGCCAGGTCAAACCAAGGTAAATATCTCACATACACCTTGGAAATACACACTCCCCTGAACTGACAGAATATTTTAAAACTGTAATTCCTTGTGCCCAGAATCTGTTCAAAAAACAGAATCATAGTTTATCTTCAGTGATTGTTTCATTTTCAGACACATTTGTATCAGTCTCAGACCTGCTCTAGCAAAATTGTATGACTTGATTACACTTCAGTTGCATTCTTTCTGCCCACCCTTAGAAATCAGATGGCAAACCCTATCGTTTCAGTACATGGTTTTCCTCCACTGAAACCTCTCCTGTTAAAGGGGCACCTATATAGCAAACTGCTATGCCTTTGCTCCTCCACATCATAGACCAATCACAGAATCCCAGAATGATTTGGGTTGGAAAGGATCTAACAAACCATTTCATTCCACCCCCCTTCCATGGGCACAGGCAAGTTCTGTGGAAAGAATAGGCTTGCTAGGTCTTGCCCTTGGAAATATATCCCTTGAACAGACCATGATAGGTTTGTCTCAGCTGTCCCCTGGAGGGATGCCACTTGGAGGGAGCAGTCCTCCTGGCTGGGGTGAGATCCTGTGGAGGAGGATAGGCTTGGCAGGTCTCTCCCTTGGAGAGATGCCCCTTGGTTAGGCTGTGACAAGCACACATCAATTGTCCCCGGGAAGGAAAGGGCAGTTTTCTTTGGTTAGGGTGAGATCCCACCATGCTTTGGTGCACATGTAAATCCTTTGTAACCCATTGGTCTCTCCCTTTGGTACCACCCCCGCCTTCCCATATAAAAGTACAGCTTCTGTTCAGTTCAGCAGGGAGTTGCTGTTCTTAGCCCCCTTCGCAGAGTGCTGGACAATAGATGCTACCTCTGTGGAACTGCCACCCGACGCTCCTGTCTCTCTGTCTCTGAGTCGGCCTGGGATTACCTCGCAAGGCAGAGCTGATATCACTGAGCTGAAATCACTGCTAAGAGCTGACCACTTACAGCCACAGGCTGTCCCCTTGCTGAGGTTTCCCGGCAGCCAAAGGACTGCGCGAGACCCCTAGGAAGCTGTCCCTTGCGGGGCCTCTCTCTAGGAAGGTCATGGCATCCCGGGTCGGACTAACAGACCCCAAAGGCCACCACAACCTTCCACTAGATCAGGCTGCCCCAAGCCCTGTCCAACCTGGCCTTGGACACTTCCAGGGATGGGGCAGCCTCTGCTTCTCTGGGCAACCTGTGTCATCGTTTTACCACCCGCACAGACAAGAATTTTCTCCAACATCTAATCTTAATCTCTTTTAGTTTTCAGCATCCTACCAAATCATCACTATTCAGACTAACTCCTACAGGTGACGCACTGATGTGTCAAAAAATCAATGGATTCCTTACCAGAAGGACAAATCAAATTGTAATAAATCAGGAGCTCCTGATTTATTACAGGCAAGCTAAATATCTCTATGAAAGGCAGTGCAATACCGAAAGATTGAGCCAGCTAATTAGCAATGCTTATCACAAGTGTGTGTCTCGTCTGAGCTCCAGTAGACACTTAGTAACTTAAGGAGAGTTTTACTGCACTTCCCTCCTTCAGTTTGTCTCAGCACATTGGTTGGAAAGGCCTCATTTGCACAGTCAGAAAGAAGTCTTCAGCTCTTTGGCCAATTCTATGGGACTAGATATCAATTTTCCTTCTCTGATTACACTTGTAAGCCTGGGCTCATCCAAACTGACTTTAGAGACATGGGGCTCATGATCTCTGAGGTTGTGACCACCACATTGCTGTGTTTAGCAGGGGAACTCACAGAACTCCAAGATGGGAAAGATTTTTAAATTTATTTTATTAAAGTTGTAATTGAGATCATCTTTTAAAAGAGCCAATTTTCCATGTGACTTCTAATTTTAAAATGCCTTTTTTATAGCATTAACCAAGATTTGGGAGCTATTTTCATATATTCAGAGGAATAGAGAAAGCTATTAGCTAAAACATTTTTTACTCTAGCAACAACAATTGCAATAACATGAAAGCATGTCAGAAAGCATATACAGATCCTAGTGGAAAGAAAAGATAATACTTAGAAAAGGTGGAGTTTTTCCAAATTTGATCTCATTGTTTTGACTACATTAGGGCACTAAGAACTCAGTCTTTAGAATCATTCAATTTGCTGTTGCTGGGGGCCTTTCTCACTGCAACTGCAAAGTACATAAAAGTACAGTAATTTCCCACCTACCCCCAACATAAGAAGGACATGAAGTTGGTAATGGGATGGGAGCACCTCCCCTATGGACACAGGATGAGAAAGTAGTGGCTGTTCAGCCTGGAGAAGAGAAGGCTGTGTGAAGATATTGCAGGGCCTTCCAGTATGTGAAGGGGCTACAGGGAAGCTGGAGAGGGACTCTGCATCTGGAACTGCAGTAACAGGACAAGGGGGACAGGAAATTTACATTAGATACACAGAGGAAAACCTTGGCTGTGAGGGTGGTGAGGCCCTCCATAGGTTGCCCAGAGAAGCTGTGGCTGTCCCACCCCTGGAAGTGGTCGAGGTCAGGTTGGACGGGGAACAACCTCGTCTAGTGGGAAGTGTCCCTGCTCATGGCACGGGGTGGAACTGCATAAGCTTTAAGGCACCTTCCAACACAAACCATTCAATTTTTGATGTTTGATTCAACAAATAAGTTATAAAACTGTCATGCATCAGGATAGCTGCAAAACTTTACTTCTGAACCATTTCAAATTTGATCTCTTTCTGCCTGATTGACGGAACTTCCATCAGTAAAAGCACTGTAGTTAGTGCTATCTCAAAATACTTTAAAAATCCTTGCAGAACATGTAGATCAGCAGTACTACCACACAGCTTCCTCTGTCTTCAGACAATACCACTCACTAGAATTGCAAAAAACAATTGCTAAAATAAAAGGCACCTTTACAGAACACATTCCCAGAGGCACAGCTCTACTAAGAAATCCAATACTATGTAAAAAGCAATTCACATTTTATTTTAAATTTCAATAAACTGTACAAAAATGCTTCATTCTCACCAAAAATAACAGCAATATTTTCAATCTTACTTCTAGACAAACAACAAACTCTTATTTAATTTTTCCAGAGTGAGTTTACAAATAAACATACTAAAAGATGCATGGGTTTGCGTCGGAGTCAGGGCAAAGAGATTTAAATGTTTGTGGAATAAATTTTAAGTTTTTAGTGTCTTTTAGGAATTTAAATACTCCTGCCACGCCTGTTAAGCCTAAAGAAAAAGTTTTGTGTCTGACACAAAGGAATGTAAACAGTCATCAAGAGATTAAAGAGGTTGACTCTTCCAACAAAACTGCAAATGTACCCCTATATCACTGACATTCACTTTACACCGAGACCTGTCCACAGCATGGGGATCATGCAATAGCTGAATCCACTCTCCAAAATGCCACTTAAATATACATCAAAGACTTCCTTAAAAGTTTGGGTTTTTAAAAAAAATCCTAAGTAACAGAACTGAAATAGATTATACTCTTTTTAATATTTTGAGTTTCTTTCTTATCCTAGTTCATCAGTGAATATGTTAAAAGCCCCATAAGATCTACAATCATAATGTACTTTTTCCACGATGCAATAAAGTAAACGACCACCTAGTTAAGCCAATCAGATATAGAAAGCACCTCTGCCAAGTGCATGGGCTGGTGTCAGGCTTGATTTTGTTTGCCAAACACATTTAGTATGGACTAACAACACATAATTTAGGTCATTGACCACAGCTTGTTCAGTCCAAGGCCTAAAATGGAAACACAATTGCAGTGATTTTTAAAGATTTCAACAGTTTTTGTTCCCCAGCTTTGAAACTTAATTAAGAACAAGCTGTTTCAACAGATTGGTTAGAGCTTAAAAAGTTAGGCATCGTCTGTTACTTCAGAATTGTTTGAAGGAATACAGTCTTGAAATTCCACTTTATCTGGGTAGAGTTTAATGTAAGTGTCCACCATCAAATCTAAGTCATGTTTTATATCAAAGTTTATGTTCAGCAAAGCAAGGTTGCTTGACCTTTGCTCTGTCAAGGTGTTTTTCAGGTATGCCTTTAAACGCTTTCGCCCTATTCCGTATTTTTCATTTTCCACCTTCATTACTGGAAGTAAGCACAAGACTTTAAGCAATGCATAAACATTAGGGAAAAACTTTATGTCGGGCAAGTGAAGTGCTTCATAAATAGTAGCCGGAAGTTCAATATCTTTTCCTCTGTGCTTCCACTTGATTCTCCAACAGTGAAGCTCAGCAGAAAGTGTGTCTGGATTGGGCAAGTCATTCTTGAACATGTCAGCATGATGCTCCTCAGACGTATTGAATTTGAGCTGTCCCATGACTGAGGGCACTAATGATAAACATTTAAGAGCTTTTAAATGTTGTTCTGAGAAAATATCTTTTAATTCTTGAATAATATGCTCTATTGTCGGGACACTTAGGATTTCTTTATAGTAATTTTCTGATGTCATATCAGGGTCGAAGTTCCCCTGTTGTGCCCTGCGAAATTTTCCTGGGAGTTTAATTTGTACATCCAGTTTTGTAGCCAAATTTGTTGCTTCCTCAAACCAAAATTCATGGTAAACTTCAATATTCTCCATCACTTCATTCAGAGAGTGCAATACTGCTGTTAAGCTGCCAGCTGCAAAGAACACATCTGATGTTTGTCCCTGGAGATTTTTTCCAAATGCTCTTGTAAAAGACAGAACGTTTTTCATAATTACAATAGTGACAATGAAATCAAAATCTGTTAATGCACTTGAAAGTACAAACGCTCGACTGACAGTGAAGGTGTTCCACCTGACAGACAAGTCACTGCTCACAGCATCCAAACACAGTACCAACGCTTGCAGGAGGTCCACTAAAACCTCAAAAGTATCATGCCTGCCTGTCCACTGAGAACGGCAGATCTTCTTCAACTCATTACCCTTCTCCTCATTGTCCTGAAAAAGAGCAGAAATTGTGTTTTCCAGTTCTACTAGTAATTGTGGAGACTGATTAAAAAGACAGCAAACTTCTTCAATTGTTCCTAATGCAATGGAAACACCAACAACAGGAACAGATTTTGCCAGCCAAACATTTAAGGCACATGAGGAACACAGCGTATACACAGCTTGTGGATACTTTTCCAAGAGTCTCGTAGCCACAATTTTCATTTTAGAAGCAAACCCAGTGGAGACGATGTAGGCTTGACCCCGACAGTACTCCATGTTTAGACCCCATTTTTCAGTAATAGTCGCGTGGAACTTAACAGCTAAAATTTCAGGATCAGCCTCATATGGTAAAAATCCTATGAATTCTTCTCTTAGATTGTGAGAATCATCAACAAACCTCACCAACACTGGCAAATGTTCCTCTCCTGCTATATCTACTACTTCATCGGTGACAATAGAAAAGAAGTGCGAGTCTCTTACTTCCCTCAGTGTCTCCTCTCTAACACAGTTTTCACAGATCTCAAGCATTTGTTTTTGCTGAGTTCTCGAACAATACTCAAGGTTGACTGCAGTCATCTCAAATCGTTTCCTCAGAACTTCATCGCCACTGTTTATTCTATATTCTAGTAGAGCCTGAAAGTTATCTGAAGTAAAAATACCTTCCGGAAGTTCATCGACATTATGGCCATCCAATGGAATATTTTGTTTACCCATTAGGATCAAAATTTCAAATAATGATTTAAGGTAATCTTTGTTTTCTCTTTCTTCCAGTGTTAAGGGGACAGCTTTTTCCTCTTGTTCTTCCCCTCCTTCCTCTGAGACAGTATTTTGCTCATTGTTTTCATTCGATTCTTGAGCTGCCTGTTTTCGTTCAAAAGCTTCATCAACTACAAAATGAGAAATATTGTGTCAAAAATAAAAAGTAACATTTACTTACTCATTATCTTTAAGTTACCAGAGTCCAGAGGATAATGTTTCCAGTTTAAAAGTGAATGAGTATTTTGGAAAAAATTTAGACTGGCTGGCTGAATCAAGAAAGAATTCAATTATCCTCCTGATATATCTAAATTAATAGTTATGAGTCCTGCATTACCTTGTCAGCCTTAGCAAATAAAGTTATTATCTCAATTATTTTGACCACTTACCCTTTTGCTGCTTTAATGTTCTTATTTCATCTTCACTCTTAAAAAAAAAAAACAAAAGTAACTTCTATTGATGACAATGTCAAACACGTGACCTTAAAATATTAACACTTCAAGATCAGATACAAATACTGTAGATGAGACCAGTTAACATTTGCCAAAAAGTGCTAGAAATTCTAAGACCAGGAGGTTTCTTGAGGTAATTTATTGCTGTCATGACATGTATCTACTAAATACATGAGAACAGTTGTATTAGGAGGTTCTTCAATATGTATAATTATTAGTAAATAGATTCTACTGATACTTGATAATGTACTGTCAGTAGATAGAACTATTTTTAACTCCATTTTCAGTCAATAGATGTAACCAAACTCACAGAGAAGTATTTAGAAATTGTCTGCAATTTTTCAAGTATAAACAGAGATTGGGAGTGGAATTCCTCTTAATTGTCAGTATACTTATAACCACAGAGATGCTTTCTCCCTAAATGACACACAAGACACAATCCTGCAAAAAATTTTCTCAATCTTGGTTTTATCCATGGATCATCTTTTCAGAACAATAAGCTAAAACAAGCATGTCTGAATTGATTCAGATTTCAGAAGTTAAATGGGTGAACCAAAGATCACAATCAATATGCAGCAAGAATTTTGGAATATCATGCATCAGTTGTGTTCAGCTGGCACTGTAGTAACAAGGAAAAGAAAACTATACACTTGATTTGGAGGAAAGAATCAGCTCTGGATCAACATATTTAATTTTCCAGATTATTTCTTAAAGACTTCCTTAGTAGATAAAAATTTTATCGTGCATTTAACTTACAATCAACAAAAATGATACAGGAACAGGCAGCATAGAAAATACAAACACTCAAGTGCTAAATACTATTATTTGACATTTTTGTGTAAAAGTTTCACATTAACTTACTTGCCTTTTTTTTCTTTTAATAATAAACCAATAATTTTACATTAAAAACTTACCAGCTCTTTTATCCTTTTCCTATGTCTGCTGTGGGGATTGTTCAGGTGACTTGTAAGATCAAATATAGTTGGCACAGCATTATCCCGTAAAACTGTTCTGTATGGGCTCTGTAAGAAAACAGACATCTAGATAAGGGAATTCTTTGAGAAATTTCAGACACTGTGCCCGTTTTTTCCTCTCCTTCTTTTCTCCTTTATTATTCTAAAGTACTTTGACTTTCTGATGTTATCAAAGAAAAAGGTAAGCAACTCACATTTCAGGGATATCAAGAGAACACTGAAAGTGAGAAGACAGATACTACAGAAAACTCCAACCCAAATTGCAAATGCTTTTTTTCTCCCCATGATCTTCATATTAAAGACCCTGGATGCAATAATTTTAATTTACTGCAATATTATGATTTTCTTAAAAATAAACAGTCTGGATACATTTAGGCATGTATGCAGATATTTATCAGAAAGGAAACATTTTGTTACTATTGTGTTTTGGGTTTTATCACTTATTTCACAATTCTAGAAACATTTCATTATGAAAATGTTCAATTGCTTCTTTTTGTAGAACTATGAAGTCCACAAAACACTACTGTGAAAGACCATATTAAAGGAAAATTTATCTGTGAATAAACAAAAAGAACAGAAGACTTCTAGATGATCATATAAATGTTCCCAGTTATGAAAAAATACTTTAAGTAAAATTTTATATTTGGATATACTGTAAAACTGTGTTATCTACATTGGCTAATTTCCACTAAGTACAAAATTGTAACTGATGGCATCTGTTATTAGATTGAAATACATTTCAAACAAACCGAGTTTCATAGAGTTTCATTTCAGAGTCATAGTAACTTCAAATTATCATTTGTTTCTGTGATGCTGGCTAATTAGAGACCCCATCACATGTAATACCACCAGGACTTCAGAGTCTGACCTGCATATTTTAATTATCCTTCATAACTATAAGATTGGTTTTGCCTGTGTACCAGAGTGAAATTCAGCCTAGAAATTAAAACTTGATACAAAGTCCCAAGTCCACTCTTTCCCACTGTTATGCAAGCTGTTAAAATCATATTATCTTGTTGACAAAAAGAATTGAAAGCTATTACTTCATTAACAGAAAACAGTGCCTTGATTTTAGCTGGATAAAAATGTAACAGGAAATAAAAGCTTGACAGATGTAAAGAGTATTTAAATCTTGTGGCCACAATACAGTGTAATTTAACCAAATCACACCATGTACACACTTCAGTAACAGGACATTAATAAGTTTAAATAATTAGATATATGCAAACTTACACCCGATAAATAATATTGTAACCTCTAGTGAAACAAAACAAACATAAGGAAAGCACTGCAGTGAGGGCTAGTCTTCAACAAACACCTTAAACCAGCAGGAGCACTACTTTTTCTCTCTCCTCCGACTGTTCATTTTCAATGGCTGTGAGCCTGTGTGGAGCCCCAGACAATGACAGTGATCCCAATTAAGACTTAGAGATTAATTTTCCTAGGGACCAGTTACCCAGGACCTGAAAGATTAAAAGGCAGCATTCTGGTGAAAAATGTCAGTCACATTTTGCAAGATACAGTAAACAAATGCTTGTTTTTACTTACACTTCTGCATATCATAGAAGTCTCAAAATGTTTAGCACACAATCTGTAATGTTTGTTGAGTTGATCTGGAGTTTTATCTTCTAAATCTGCCCTTCGACAGTTCTCTACCCATCTCTGACATCTGCATGTAAGGAAAAGAATTAGATAATCTTAGGATAAAACAAAATCCCTTACAATTTCAAACCATACTCAAAATTGGAGCACAAGTGAGCCCAGACCTTGATGCAAGGCTCAGGAAAGTTCTTTACAACTTCCTTTGGAACATCCCATCGAATCTTTGTAAAAACTACTTTTTCTGCTTTTGCTCACCACTCAACATCACCCCAGCAAATTCAGAAATCTTTTCCCTTAATTTATATATTCTTGCCTTTGTCACACACACACAGAGCAAATTGCAGCACAGTTGCTCATGAAACCTGACTATTTAATTCTAAAGAAATTGCCCTTAAAAAGAAAAATTAAAAAACAAAGAGATGTGCTTGTAGTCTAAAGTCATAAAGTTTTCAAAGCAGTTTTAAAGATAGTTGTCTTCTCCACCTCCCTTCAAAATACAGTATTCTTTTTATTTATTGTGGTCACTGGGGAGTTTAGAGTAGATTTATGAAAGTGAAGTAAAAACAATAGAAAAGCAACCATTCTACAGACAGTGCTTCCACGCAGGAAGAAAGTTCTCCTTAGATACATATTTTTACAATGTATTTACTTCTGCTTTGGATTAGTTCTCCAAGGTATAACACAAAGATATAGAAATATTTCCCTCACTGATAGGACTCCATTTAGGTATGCAAGAGACTGCTTCCTCTGGTGAGTAAACCACTTGCAGTAATTGATGTAAATGCAGAAGTCAGCTTAGACTTCCCCTAACAGGATATACGCCATCCCTCTCTGAGCAACAAAGCCACTTGTTCTGTTCTAGAAGTTAGGAGAAAGTAATTTTGCTACAATTTTTGACTGCAAACATGAAATTATTGTTTATAGCAGTAAGGAGGGAGAAAAACAACTAGTGATTACTCAACAATAAAAGTTGTCTTGTCAGATGTTTTGGTGGGCAGCCCAAATGAAGAAATCACAGGCCTGACTGGATTCACCTCTACTTTAGGTCAGTAAAGGGCAACTGTTCAGATGAAGGAGGAGAATCTTGGATTCTGATCTCTGTTGGCTGAACCATTTGTGAATCTCAATTTTTTGTGCACGCAAAATATCAAAGTAACGGTGGTGGTAAATGCCATAAGCCAAGAAATATTTCTAATATTGCTCTTGGAGATCCATACAGAGTGTCCTTAGTAACGACTTAAAATAAGGAAAGAAAAAAAATGCTTTAAAAAATCAGGTTTTTTGGCACAACAGATCTTGTGCTCTTGTCTGGGGAGTGCAATCACCCCAAAACAAGAGCAGGGGAGCTTTCTTCACTTAATCAAATTATATAAAGACTCTTTTAAAGTGGGAGACTGGCAGCATGCAAATTATATTGAATCTGACTCTCAGACTTCCTCAGTGGGTGTCAACTACTAAACAACTCATTAAATGTGATCACAAAGGCTGATCAGCCTCCTCAGTAGTTAGCGGGGAGGGTTTCAGTCCACAGAAAGAGCCTGACCCCTGGTCTTACCTGCTTCTCTCAGTGATTCAGGGAAGCTGACAACACTGACGGAGAGCAAAGCCAGAGCTCCTTATGTTACATTAACTCCTCTGAATCACCTCCTGGCAACCACAGGGGGACAAATTGGTGGCAGCAATTGTGCATTTAGAACTGGCACACAGTTGTCAAGGTCAGACAAACATCAGCCTGAATTCCTTGTCCTCCAATGCTGATGCCAACCAGAGAAGCTAAGTAGGTACTAATAATAGTCAAGGATCAGATCAGCGAGTGACAACAAAAGATACCACCAGCTCTTCAGAGAGGGCTTACGCAAAAATGAGTCTCACACAGATTTCATTAACCACTCAATACTCCTTTCCCTTACCAAGTTCTTTGACAGCTGCACAAAAAATGGCTGTGGCTGCTTGCTGCCTTTTGTGATGAAGCAAACATCACTGCCTGTGAGGTCAAATGATTTTTGCTTCTTTTCTTTTATATATTCTCTATTTTTTACACATAAATTTGTAGCTTTGTAGCCTATTATTGTATTAGTAGCTAGTCCCAGTACTTTTCCCTACCTTTTCCCTAGGCAGAAGAACAAAACACATTCCAAGGCCCCCCTGTCCTATCTTGGTTCTTTCTGGGAACCAAGGCCAAAACATAGCTCTTCAAGACATATTTTCATTAACAATGTTTAGTTCCCATCTAATGGGGAGGGCAGGATTTAGAGACAGTTGAGCCAGGGGAAATGGCATCACTTCTTATGTATCTAATTGGTGATTTTTGTCAATTATGCTAATTTGCTAAACTTTTAAAACTGTATTCACCCCATTGGGGGTGGGCATTTTTGTGGACATTTTTCCCTATCTGCCCCTAGAAGCCTCCAATGAAGACCAGCCTTTGTGTTACCTCCTATACTAATATTATCTTGGGCGTGTGTTGTTTTATTTCTAGGTTCATTAAGGCATCACCTGAGCACATGATCCAAAAGAAGCCAATGGTGTGCAGAGTTCCAGTTTGAGGACCCTAACCACACAATCATAGGGTGGTTTGGGTTGGGAAGGCCCTTACAGCCCATCTTGTTCCAGCCCCTGCCATGGGCAGGGACACCTCGCACTAGACCAGGTTGCTACAAGCCCCAGCCAACCCGGCCTTGAACGCTCCAGGGATGGGGCACCCACAGCTTCTCGGGGCAACCTGTGCCAGGGCCTCACCACCCTCACAGCCAAGAATTTCTTCTCCCGTATCTAATCTAAATTTCCCCTCTTTCATATCATGGATCAGACATGGGCACCAAGCTTCTCAACCCACTGGAGCAGCAGATCAGCAACTGGAGTTCTTGAAATTTAGGAAGCTCTACTGGCAAAGGCTGAAATGTTGACATTCTCTCAGGTAGCTACAGGACTAAAAGGAGGTGGCAGGTTATATGACTGAACTCAAACATGCAAACTCCACCGGAGTCTGACTTCAGCCCTTCAGTCTCACGGTGAGGTTGGTTCCACATAGAACACTCTCCGAGGAATGGAGTAACAATGAGAAAGGAAGTCAGACTCCTGAGATCACCCACTATAGCTCTGCATGGTATTAGCCAAGCAGCAACTAGAAAGATCTAAGAATAAAATTATGTATTACCTTCTCTCAAATCTTTCAGTATTCAACTAATGCATATCATGTACTGTTACACAAGTCCTTCAATTGCAATATATTTGGCACAAATTAAAAGCCATGTCAGTGCAATATATTATACCACTGCTGTTGAGGAGTACACCTAATGCAAATAGCTTCAGTGTTTGCAGGCTGTGAATTGGCAGTGACCTTGTGCCTAACAAAGTCCAAGAAGTCCTGTGGCACTGGCTGGCTGGGGGTGGCTTGTCCTGCCTTGGGTCACCACAATCTCACACAGAGGTACTGGTTTAGGGCAGAGTGGCTGGAAAGCTGCCTGGTAGAAAGGCCCTGGGGGTGCTGGTCAACAGTGGCTCAATATGAGCCCAGGTGTGCCCAGGTGGTCAAGATGGCCAAGGACACCTGGCCTGTACCAGCAGTGATGTGGCCACGGGCCGAGGGCAGTGACTGTCCCCCTGTGCTGGGTACTGGTGAGGCATCTCCAGTCCTGGGGTCAGTTTTGGGCTCCTTGCAACCTCGATGTAGGTGCTGGAGTGTGTACAGAGAAGGGAATGGAGCTGGGGAAGGGTCTGGAGCACCAGGAGCAGCTGAGGGAGCTGCAGGGGCTCAGTCTGGAGAAAAGCAGGCTCAGGGGGGACCTTTTCACTCTCTACAACTCCCTGACAGGAGGATGCAGCCAGGTGGGGGTCAGGCTTTGCTCCCAGAGAACAAGGGACAGGACAAGAGGAAACAGCCTCAAGTGCCAGAGGATGTTTAGGCTGGCTAAATTTCCTCACTGAAAGGTGGTCAGGTACCGGAACAGGCTGCCCACGAAAGTGGGGGAATCATCCTACTTGGTAGTCCTTAAAAGACATGTGGATGTGGCACCTGAGGACAGAGTTGAGTGCTGAACACCGTGGTGCTGGCTTAATAGTAGGACTTGATGATCTTAGAGGGCTTTTCTAACCTTAAGACTCTGTGATTCTATTCTATGACTTCATTTTGTGAATACGGGGGGATAATTTAAAGGCTAAGCTAAACCTGGTTCAGAGAGCAAGACTGATAGCAAAGTTGTTAATATTTAAAAAATCCCCAAAACCCAAAATGCAACAACCTAAACTCTTACAGTAATGATTCCTGCCACTACATGCACGTTAAAGATTATGTGGGAAATTATTAAAAATCATTATAGACAGAATTTTAACATATGGTGATTCTTTCAAGATATTTTAAAATAAAAGTTTATTTACTATCTTTTTTGTTGAGTTGTAGAAGTATTTTCTTCTTTTGCAAATAAATAGGCAATTGGTTCATAGACAAAACATATTTCTGGAGAGCACAGAAAACACCAGCTGAAGTAATTGTTCACTCTGATGTGCTGCTATTAGGTGCACATGGATTCCCTTCAAAAAAAGGGGGATTCGGGGGGATCTGCTTGTGGAGGAATGCTCATCTTCAATATGTGTGCTATTTGTGTCCTTTTTTATGGAAAAGTTATCCTTTTTGTGAATTCAGATTTCGTTGTAGCTATTTGGATGGATTGTCAGGGCGTCAGTTTGAAGTACCGTGCCAAGACCTGGTTCTCCAGCAGGTGCACATCAGGTGAAACACTATTTTTTGTACAAACATGAGATTTTTGGTGGACTAGTACTTGCTTATAATGGTGGTAATTTTGTGTATGGTTTTAAAGCATATTTATTAATGCATATTCTAGAAATATACATTTATATAGGTAAGAAGATGGTAAATTACTTTCTCTAGAATAAAGAGAACCATTGCTGTCTCAAGAAGATTTGGTAAGTGTTATTCATAAATGGCAAGCATGAACTGTGACCCAGTTTAGAAGTATAGCCACAGCAGCAGGAAACCTTTTTACTTTTCAAAACGAGTTATTTGTACTAACTTGGAGGACACAGTTTCATTTTCATCCAGAACAAAGATATGCAAAGGGTCCTGTCTGAGCAGGGAACTGAGGTTTTGTTGCCTAAGACTTTATGTTGCCTCTTCAGCAAAATAAAAAGAAAAAAACTTCAGTTAAAAAAAAAAAGTAGATATAAGAAAATGCTTTAAAGTTCTGTTATGGTCTTCAGGAGGTAAAGAGTTACGCCATTAAACATGCAGAGAATTTTGATACCTACTACAGTGCAATAAGGTATAAAACTACCATGTGAATTGATACTTGTACAATACGTAGACGATTTGTTACTTGCCAGCAATGCATATGAAGATTGGAAGATACTGCTTGTCTATGCACTGCTTTAGCAGGAAAAGGCCACTGTGCATCTCTTTGTAAGCTTCAGCCATGCTGTCAGGAAGTAAAATATTTAGGATTTATATTAAAAAGGACAAAGATTAGTAGACCCAGAAAAGGTCCAGGCTATGGCAACCAGGCTGTGGTTACTGAACCTGTAACAAAAAAAAAACAGTTGTAAGGATTTCTTAGAGATAGAAAGATATGATATACTGGGGGTAAAGCAGTTCAGTAAATCATTGGCAGAGTTTACTTCCCTGTCAGACCACCCAGGAGCCGCTCTGGCAGCCACACTCGCACCACCTGAGCTGGGACAGAAGCCCCTTGGCAGCTCCATGCTCCACATTCCCACAGTCAAACCGGGTTTCCTCAGCGGGTCGACCCTAAGTTTCTCATAGCACAGTTTCAGTCATATCAATCCTTAAAATAATTTAATCACAGTGCAGTAACAAAATGGCAGCTTGAGATGGTGCCTCCAAGGAGGGACCCTGTACAAGTCTAAGTCCTCTCACCAGTCTAAGTGTGGGAAAGTTTGGGTGTAGTCAGGCCCTGCGGTATCTCAGAGCATCCATTTGCTTGGCTGTGCCATGAGTCCCTGTGCCCTTTTGTTGTGCAAAGGGTTGGCAGCTGCCTCATGCCTCCAGCTCTTGCCACCAGGGCTCCATCTGCAGCTGGCACTGCAGCTGCCCCTGAACTGCCATCACTGAATGGATCCCTTAACATTACCAAGACAGAGGATGTGGAGCCTGTGCAGTGGGGCCCAGAAGCAGAAAAAGCTTTCCAAGTGTCTTAGGTTGAAACGTAAGATGTGCCCAAAAGTATGTATTCTATCACCAGCTTCAGGAGCTGTTAAAACCAGGTGGGGCAGTGTTTTCCTTGCCTCCTCCCTCTGGACTATCTTCTGTTAATGGGCCCATCAGTGCCTTGCTGCATGACTCATAGATAACTCCCTCTGGCAGCTGTCTTTGTTTAATGGGCAATCAAGGACCCACCGCAGGACTCATAGAATAACACCAGCCCATTGTGAGATGCTCTGCCCAGGGGGGAGGAGCCAAGCATTCCCACCTGGATATAACCTGGGGTTTGGAGCATCACAAGGATGCTCCTTACCCACTCCATTTCCAGAGGACAAGAGCTACTAGACCTTTCTGTGGGATCACTGCTTTCAACAAGACCACTTCATCTGGACTGCTACCCCCACCCTAACTAATAGGGTGTCAGGTTGTATTCTGACTCTGACAGTAGTTTTTCTTGTACTACTGCATTTATTTTTTTTTTCCTATTAAATTGTATTTCTGACTTGGAGTCTCTCACTGCTTTGCTTTCAAACCAGTACACCAAGCTATTAAAAGGAGCTTTAGCTTTTACTCTGGCATTGCGATTGCCAGGTTACTCCAAGGCCTTTTGAACTATTTCTGCCTGAGAAGACAGACTTATGGAGCTTGTGAAGTCCTTACTCAAAACCTACATCCACATCACTGCCCTGAGTCTTACTACTCAAGTCAACTGGATGCTGTAGCAGCAGGGAATAATTCCTATGTTAAAAGCAATAGCAGCAACAGCAACTACCATGAAAAGGAGCAGGCTTAGGTCTGAGTCACCCAACAACCATGTGTACATGAAGTGGACATGATTCTTAAACATGCTTCACAAGCATCATCCCCACAAAGAACATACAGTTGTGATTAAATTATTTTAAATACATATATTATTTTGAAATATATTTTTTTCAATCCAGTAACCTTATTTCCTGTTCCCTTCAACAGTGAGCTGCATCGTGATGTGCTCAGGTAGTGTTTCACTCCAGCCACATACAGGGAGATATGCATGATCAATCTCTAGAGAACTTGGATCTAATCCCATTCTCCAATGGATCTTCATACATGAATGGAAAATGACACACAGCCTATACAGGGATGAGAAATTTTGAGGCACTTTAGGCAGAACCTCTACAACCCTTGGTGAATGCCCAAGGGGATGAATTAACCTGCATTAGGAAGAGCAGCCTGGTGGGGATGTAATTAATGAGTGACTATACTAATTCTAAATATGGTTTTGGAGAGTGTCAAACAACATCTGTGCTCTGGAAAGAACCACAGTTCTTTACCTTGGCAGAAAATAATGCATCTAATGGAACTGAAATAAAAGTGGTGCTGGAAGCTACCAAGCTTACAAGAGAAATCACTTTAGTACACTCTCCAGCTCATACCAAAGGCTCCTGTGAAACAAAGAAATAATAAAACTGCTCAAACTTGTAGCCAAGTAGATTTAAAATGGCCTGGAGTTTAGGAGTAGTACTATGGGATAGTGAGATATTGGAAATAACTCTCACCAACCTCTAGAGTGGTGATGAACAGGAAGAGTGTTTGGCAGAGAATTTTATCCCCAACCAGCCTCTTAGAAAATAAAAGGTTGGAGACCACTTCACACAAAGTAATAAATGATATATAAAATAAAATACAGCTACATGACATACAACCTGGAAAGGAAGGATTAATTAAAGTATTTTCAGGAAAATTCAAATTGGAACTTAAATAGGAAGGACCATATACTGCCATATACCATTTGCTGTAAGTTTTAGGTAAGGAAACTGGATACACTATTCTCACATCAAACAAGTAGTGGATGGTCAACCAGTTGATTGTGATTTTATAATGGTAATCTATGGGGAAAGATAAGAAGCAGATGGCAGCGCAGATCCTGGAGGGAGGAGGTGTCATGTGGAAGGTCCCTACAGAGAGGAGCCTGCCGGAAGCTGACAGACGGGTGAACAGCGCATGATCACCCCATGTAAGGACATTTAGAAGGTGCGTTGCTGATGTGGCAACATGGGATAGGTCACATAGTGAGAACTACCATGTAAGGAAATACTGTGTCTTAAAGAAGTGTATAAAACCAGCTTGTTCCTTTGAATAAGTGATTCAGATCCAGGAACCAGATTCAGATCCAGTTTCAATCACCGACAGTAATCATTTAAGTATTTGTGCACAGGAATCTGTAACGTTGTACTCTACCTTAGTAATCCTGTTAAGCTTTGTTATATTTGTTACTTGGAATAATGCTGTACATAAGGGCAGCGGTTACAGAATGGGTGCATATACTGTAAGGATATAAAAGTCCAGGGATTTCTTGGTTCAGGGTCAATCCCCAGAGGCATCAGCTTGAGCTGTTACTACGTTATGATTAAAGTGCTGAAAGGAACCGGACATCTGAGACTCTGCTACAAAAAACCCAAGGACGAGGCTGAAAGGAAAACTTGTCTGCCACCATGACTGTGGGCATGTCCAGGGAGTCAAACAGCACCCTTTGCTTCACTGGAGCCACTTGCCCTAGAGGGGCTTTAGTTACAGCAATTAAAATCTCAGGTCATGCAAATGTGACTCCCACAGTGGCTCCTGAATGGTCAGGGAGGAAAGTTTCCTTAATACTACTTCAGCATTAGATTTTAAAAAGGTTTTCTTCAGTCACAAACTTCACATTTTCAGAGATCTGCTGACATCTCATGGAAGTTGAAATGGTATTTTACTGAGGTGCAGCTAGAGTATATATTACCTCAGTACTGGTCAACTGCAATACAACAGCATTTCTTTGCTTAAGAAGTATTTTGTTCTAAACACTCATACCTCAACTGTTACTCAAGCCACCATGATGAACAGAGCCACAATCACAGATGAGAGTTAAGCAAACATATCTTACAGTGGGGATCACTGCCTAGACTGCACAAAACTATAAAATACACAACCTTATGGAGGTAACAGAGCCTACTTACACTAGTTCGATTTGAAAAGCCGACATCCCACCGATTATACGGTGGTGGTTCCTTTCCAAAGGCTGATCTCTGAACCCTTTACCTTCCCAAGCAGCCACAATGAAAGACGGTAGTCTTAAATAACAGGTTAGCTCTCACTGACTTCCTAATACCTGAAAGATTAGACTGGGAACGTCTAACTGTAACTGGTTACCACTGAACTGGGAAAATATTAAAGGCAATTACGCAGCTATTATGGAAACATTGAGAACAGTAAGGTAGTAGAAACAATTTACCCGGGACTATCCATTTACCATTGAAGATTTCTTTTAATTAAAATTTATCTTAAGATGTATTCTAACAACTTTATTTTCAACTTTCCCACTGTAAACTGCCAAGTGCAAATAACATTTTGGCACAAAGTACTTTGCTCACCATCCCAGTCTGACCTATAAAAGTGAGAGCAAACAGTACAAGGAACACACTGTCATTTCCATCTGCACAGTGGATCAATCCACAGAATAATCCAACACCCTCAAATCTGTAAAACCAAAAGGATGCACGGATTTATCAGTCTCTAAATGCTGCTGATAAAATAGAATATATGATTAACTTTGGAGAGAAAGTTGTAAGATATTAGGGGGGGAACCTCTAGAGAACTTAGAACATCATCTTTGTCACTTACCATTTTTAAGAGCACAAAGATGCTCACAGTTTATGTACAGTTTCTCCTTCCTTTGGACAGAGGATTCTGCCCCTCTACTACACTCTTGTGAGGCCCCATCTGAAATACTGTGCACAGTATGCCCCAATATAAAGAAAAACATGGAAATGCTGTACCAAGTCCAGAGGAGACCACAAAGTTGATAAGAGGACTGGAGCACCTCGCCTATTGAGACTGGAAGAGAAAGTTGTTGCTGTTCAGCCTGGAGAAGAGAAGGTTGTGCAAAGACCTCACAGCACTTTCCAGTGTCTGAAGGGGCCTTACAGGGAAGTCAGAGAGGGACTCTGCATCAAGAACTGTATTGACAGGACAAGGGGAAATGGCTTCAAACTGTAAGAGGGGAAATTTAGGTTAGATATAGGGAGGAAATTTTTTACAATGAGGGATTGGAGGCCCTGGCACAGGTTGCCCAGAGAAGCCAAAGCTGCCCCATTCCTGGACATGTTCCAAGGCCAGGCTGGATGGGGCTGGGAGCAAGGTGACCTAATGGAAGCTATACCTGCCGGTGGCTTGGAATGAGATGAGTTTTAAGGTTTCTTCCAACCTAAACCATGCTAGAGTTTATAAAATACGGTTTTAAAAAAGTAAATCTTTAATATGTAATCATTTAATCACACACGTTTAACTGTATCTCTGCACTGCTACCATGGAAAACACTCATTCAAAATGTCTTTCCATAGAGAAATTATAAACTGAAGAGGATATTTTCTTCATACAATAAACTGTCACCTATTGACCAATTCTGCACAGCTTGATGTGACTCACATTTTACAGCATGGACCTCTTACAAACTGAGACTGAAGCTGAGACAGCACGGAATTTCTTCACTTCCACACAAACTGCCGACATTCCTTTGTGTGAGATCCTGAGGGTCTCACAGGACAGAAGGTGGAAAGAGACAACAGGAGCAAATCATACAAATGAAAGAATAAGAGTAGGTAAGCAAGCACTTTGATTTCAGTTCTTATTAAAAGCAAAAGCATATGGAATATGGATTGTACTACAATACCTTGCATGTACTAGGCATCAAGAAGAGGTCTGGATAGCCAAGCTTTACAGCAAGGCATTGTATTCATCCAAGAGAACTTCATAACATATCCAAAGCTACTACCTATACAAGCTTTTTGTATCTTCATTTGAAATTGCTTGGAGTGTCTCTTTCCTTAGAAAATACTACATAATTCCCATGGGGTTTTGATTTTTCCAAAAATCAGGTCAAGCAGCTTCAAGGAAGGAAGCAAGCAAATATCATGCATAAATCATAAATAAATTCAGCCTTAACTATCTACTCTTAGAAAAGAGATAACTGGTATTGCTCTATGCCTATGCACCTTTCAAAATCGTGAGCATCATGTTAAATCAAGTGATTTTAAGAGTGTTATCTCGATTTAAGGGTGACCTTTTACATGGGGGTTTCCATGTCTAAGTACATGATTTATTTTTCATAGTATTTTTCACTGTCTCTCACTCACACACTTTTTGCTCTACACGTACACTAGCCCCGCTTTTCACCCGTTTCACCCCTTTCTCCTGTCTGATCTGCTATTGTTCATGATGCTTTGCTACTATCCCAGCAATCCTGTGACAGTTCCTGCCTGTCGTAGCAGTGTCCCATTTGCCACGCACACACCTCACCGTCCAGCACCGCATCGCCTAACAGAGCAGGACTGATAGACCTTCACTGCCTGAACCAGCGCTGAGCCTGCGCGGGCTCCCCACAGTGCAGAGCTCCCCTACCTCAGCCCATGGCTCCGGCACCCCTCGAGCTGCCCCACATCTCTCACAGCCATACATCCCACTGCACCGCCTCACACACAGCTACCACCCCACCCTGCCCATAGCCAGGCACCCCCTCCCCGCCGCGACCCTGAGCATCACCGCTCCCGTCCCCACCACTCCCCCGAGGGGCGGCAGCCGCAGCCGCGGCCGTCCCGGCGCAGGCGCAGCCGCCCGCCC
>VYXC01009550.1:28830-39689 GCA_013397175.1 Platysteira castanea
GGCCGCCTCCTTCCCACACTGCACCGCGCGCGCCCGCCGCGGGCACGGCACGACGCTGCGCGTGCGCGCGGGGAGGGGACGCGCGGGGGCGCGCATGCGCGGGGGATCGGGGGTCTGTGTGTGTGCGCTCCGTGTGCGTGTCCTGCTCCGTGTGTGTTACACCGCGTGTGGTCATTGCACCCTGCGTGTGTTACCCCGGGGGCGTGTCTGTGTTGTGCCGTCTGTGCATCACGCCGTGCGCGTGTGTGACACCGTGCGTGTAACGCCGTGCGTGTGCTACAGCACGTGCGCGTGTTACGCCGTGCATGTCGCGCCGTGTGCTCGTGTGTGACGCCATTATGTGTGTGCACATGTTGTGCCGTGTGTGTGTTACAGCGTGGCCGCTCCGAAACGCAGTGTAGGAGGGAGATAATAACATTTTTTGACATCATAACAGACAAGCACTTTCTTAACCTCCCCAACTCGCTCTTCTCTGCTCCAACTTGTTCGTGTCAGCCTGGTCTTCTTGCTCTCTCCTGCCACATTATGCCTTTTTCTTCATTCATGTATTTGGAGCCCTATGTAGTTTTCTCATCTAACCCCCAGTTTCCCAAGGACAGTACCTCCAGTTCCCCCATAAACTCCACGACTGGTACCCCTTTCTTTGCTTACAGCTCCTGATCACCAGACACAGGTCTCCAGCCAGCCTCACAGTTCTGATCATTTGGAGCTAAGTTTCCCTTAGTTTCCTCCCTGAGGAAACTCACAGAGGCGTGAGTGGAGTAGGGCGGGGCTGGCGTGCCTTCCCCTGGGGCTGCTCCCCATCTCTATATGTGCTACACTGTATCTGCTTTAAAACCAAGCATAGGGTGGACATCGTGGCCATAACGTTGTTCTCTTGTCTTATTTTCTTTTGTTTGGCTCTAGGAGGACGTTGTTACTCTGCAGCCTGATGGATAATCACACACAGAATCACGAATCAATTAGGTTGGAAAAGACCTCTGCGATCATTGAGTCCGGCCTATGACTGCTCATAACCTTGTCAACTAGACCAGAGCACATCCAGGCTTTCCTTAAACATCTCCAGGGACGGTGACTCTACCACCTCCCTGGGCAGACCTTTCCAATATCTAATCACCCTTTCTGTGAAAAAAATTCCTCCTGATGTCCAACCTAAACCTTCCCTGACACAGCTTAAGACCATGTCTTCTCATCCCATCGCTGGTTGCCTGGGAGAAGAGGCCAATCCCCACCTGACTAAAACCTTCTTTCAGGTAGTTGAAGAGATAAATGGTAAAAGTAGGCTTTTAAGTAATGAAATAATTAGATAGAGATTGTACCTGGTCTGAAGCCATGATTAGGTAAAAGTAAAATAAAGCTTAGAAAAAACCAGGATACAGAAAACTGGACGGTAGGAAGTAGGTAAGGGCTCCCTCACCAAATATATCCTGTTTAAAAGTAGATAAAGCAGCTGTGAAATTATAAATGCTGATGGCAAGTGATGATTGTTTCAGGTGTAATACTGCTGTAGTTTTAAGAATTGAGCTATGATATATCTTCACATAAAAGTCCTCCCATCCTGGAGATGTATTGGGCTTTAGGAAGGATAATCCAAAGACACAAAATAGTCAAAACTATAAGTTTTCAAAAGAGTGCTTAAAGGAAAAATAACAAAAAAAACCCTACTCATTTGATTCCTTTTGAGCTTCAAATATTTTAAGCTTTCTTTGTTTAGTATGAGCAGGATAAAAGCTGTCTTTTACACGAGGAAGTCTTATCATCAAGTGCTCTTGACCAATTATAATAACATCAGTTTACTTGGTGTTAATTGTGTGCCTGAATTCTAACTTGGATATGCAGCTGAAGTAGTTTTGAGTAATCATTTAAGCTAATGCTCAAGGTAACTGTAGCTGCACCCCATTGGTTTGACTTTACTGGGCAGTCACCAACATTCATGGACAGTGAACTGTATAAATGAGTTAATCAGATAAGTAATCTTTTTTAAAATAAACTCATTTAGGTTAGATTTAGTCCAGGTAGCTGCCATCTGATCTGTGGTGCAGGTTGCATAAATGTTCATGCTGATACAAGGGAACACAGAGGAGAGAGCAGGATCATTTTCAATTGTAGTAATAGTATAGGAGCACGATTGCATAATGTTAGAGTGAATTTTAAAACATATAAAATCTGTTTCAGTAGGAAGAAATTACTTCTTCTCACATTAATAAGAAAATGGTATCTTCTGCCCAATATTAAAAGACCTTTTCTCCTGCAAATTGCTTCACCAAAAAAAAAGTACTTGCATGCTAAACTCCTTTTTGGGGGTCCGAGCAAGCCAGACCAGAACGTTGTCATGGCACTATTAAAATGAAATTAGCCATTTCACATATTTCTGAGCTGCCACTTCTGACCAAAGTCTCAGTTGATACTGGTCGTATCATTTGAAGCCCTATACAAGTATGTTATGGCTGTTACCTTCCAGATGTGTGTATATTTGCATAGGCGCTTTCCTAAGGAAATGAAGGCAAGGATTTGTTTATAAAGTGGACTTACTGAGGTCTGCTGGATGGTGATTTTTATGTGGAGACTAATTCTTAAGTGCTTTCTATGTAATGGAAAGAAAATGGACTAAATAGTTTTCAAAACCCAGTAGTAATACTAGAAGCACCTTATTTAAAAATAAAAATTAGTTTACATTACTACTTAATTGGAAATTTCAAAAATTATCTTCTGTTGTAGAGTGCAGAAATCCCTGAAACCGTTTTTTCCTGCACAGTAGCCTCTGAAGTATATGTATATAATTTGTATGCTGGTGATTTTGTGTTTTAAATAATCCTCTTGATTAAGTCTTATTCACAGTATGTTTCCAAGTATGTCTATTGAACATTGAACAGGGGTTATGTACTGTATTAGTGTTGAACTTATAATCTGTATTCTGATAAATTATTCTTAAAGGAATTTTGTGTGTTTGCGTGTTTTTTTTTGGTTGCTTTTTCCCCTGTTGTGTCTTCAAAGGTTAGCTGTATCTTAAATACAGGATTTTCTTTCACATGATAGTGGGTATAAAATAACCTTTTCTGTTTGCTTCTGGAAATGGACTGCATGTGTTTTTCTCAAAGGTGAAAGTCAGTATGCCTTAATTTTCTGAGAGTACTGGTAAAGTGTGATGGTGTACTCCTGCAGGTTTCCTGCTATGAAAAATTTATTTGCAATTTATTTGAAATGCTTCCATGACTCTTTTTACTACTATATTTCTCTTGCAAGCCTTACAGCCCTGTTGTTGGGATAACCTGAGTGTAAGTGGACATCAGGTTAATCCCACAGAGCTAGTTTTGTAGATTTGTATCCAGAAGTATCTATTCACAGTAAGTGTAATAGATAGTTCTGTCCAGCGTTTCCCTGCTGTTCTGGAGAACTGGGAGGCAAAGGTGGGAAATAACCAAGTCTTGCATGCAGTTTGTGTCAGACTTCTGGGGACAGGTGAAGGCAGGCTGAGTAAGCAATACTAGTGACCAGAACACAACTTAACTCTGACCCTAAGCTACAGTAATGCAGCATCCCAGCTCCTCCCTTAAGGTTAGCTTTTTGCTAAATAAAAATTAACAATGTCTGATGATATTAAAAGGTTACCAGACCCAATTCCCATTGCATTTCCCCTGTTTCACTGGGATCTTTTTTCTTTTTGTGGTTCTGATTCAAAGAATGATGGTTTTCATAGGTGTTCTATCAGATCTTCAATATGAGGAAACCCAGAGGGCCATTGTCTTTGCAGCACTGGACTTTATTGTGAGGATCCACCCAAAAACCATGGTTTTGTGCACAGGCTGTCTGTATTCTTACCTGCTCTACTCCTTATTCTTTTTACTCAGTTGTGTATTCTGGCCTACAGCTACTTTGCTGCTGCAGAGGGAAGCAGCCATCTAAATTCTAAGCAGCTGCTCATAGTCCAGGCTTCCACCTGAACTGCTGCAGTTTCTGAAGCTCCAGCCAGCCCAAGATCACAGCTTCCCCATGCCATGCTGTGCTGCAGGTACACAGTTATACTACCATGAAGGACTTAGGAGTGAGAGTCTGAGTCATCTTCTGTTTTCCCTATTTGCTTGCCCCAGCTCTGGGTTGTCTTTATTTGTCTGCACAAGCCTTGCTAATCCCCAGTGTTAGCATCAACCTTTTAAAGCATGTGAACTTTGCCCAAAGTTTCACTGAAAACTGCAGTGACAATAATGCTAATTTCTGGTTTGCAAATGCAGCACCAGCTTGCTTTTCTTTTCCATTGCTGTTGTCACCCTACAACAATACTGTAAGTTTAAACTTCCATTCGCAAGGTGTTCCAGGATCAATATAGTTTCTAATACTTACATTAGGATTATATAATCTTTAATATTCACTTCCTTCTTCTGCATTTATAGGATACCCAGCCTTGTAAAAATAATAAGTTAAAATCAGGAGCAAGTAATTTGTTGATGAGTTGATTTGAACTTTAAAGCAATAGACAGTCTGTTGATGGGTTAAAAGTGCGACTTGAAAGAGAAAATGCAAGCTCGTCTAAAATAAAACGCGGATCGGGTCCCAGTGTGACTTAATTCTGCTAATTGCTGATCTGGGATATGTTCTTTGAATAGCAGAAGCTTGTTAGAGATAGCCAGCGTTTGTGTAACACATATGTGGGCACAAATAAGGACTTAAGTGGCTCAGTGGAGCAATAACTTCAATACTTTGCCTTATTCCTTAGCTTTCTATCCTGAGAAGTGGCTTTGCTTTCTTCCCAGCAACTTTATATGTTCTTGCCAATACAGCAAGCCACTAAGAGGATGGAGGTTTGCATCTACCTCCCAAGATTGCAGAGGGTACCAGTTTAAATTCCTTCTTTGATAGGCCGCAGAATGACACAAGTGATTTTTTTCATTATCTGAGGTTATATAATCGAGGTTTTGCCTCAGTGTAGCAAAGTGTTTAAATAGGTGCTCAGCTTGATACACAATGGCATTTTGATGCGTTTTTAATGCTCACTGAATTTAGATACTTTCAGCTCAGAAGCTGTTAAGATTTGTAAAACAAAAGCATTCATTGAATAGAATATGTATTACTTAAAATGGGGGAGGGGGGAAATATCTATTGACTGGCAACACAAAGCTATCTTTAGTGAAAGTAGTTGAAATATCTTTGTGAATTTAAATGCAAATAGTCCTGGGTGACAATCTGTCTGACAAGGCTGTGTGTAAAAAGCTTTTTTGCAAGCTGCCAGCACCTAGACATTGTTGAGACTTCTGCTTTTCTCTTAGCCAGGACGAAAAATGTGATGGGAAAGTGTTTGAGGAGGAAGAGAGTTTTTAGTAGTGGTCTGAGGGCAGAAGAATGACATTAAAATAGAGATGCTTATGTCAGGAAAGTGTATCGAGTCACTGAATAACCTGTTAGGAGAAGGGAAACTCCATTGGTTAGGCCACTTGGAAACAAAAAAGGGCCAAGAAATAATTTAACTTCTGTTAGAATCTAAGCTATTTCTCTCTTAGGCAAGACATGGAAGGTACTTTAAACTATCCTTAAATTTCCTATAATTGGAGATTATCTCCAGTGTTGCATTCCTCTTAGTATCAAAAGTATAGTGGATTTCTTACTTCTTTCTCAATTTCTGGCAGACTGAAACAAATACATTTTTTCTCTTGATTTTCCAATTATACTTTTAAAATTACCAGCAGAAGTCTCTTGGAAGCTGGAAATTCACCAGTTACCTCATAAAAGCAGCAGCTGCAGTAGCTGTGCCTGGTTCCCATATAGTACCAAGCTGAAGCACCTCTCTTCTACCCATGAAAGGCTGTTCTGAAGAAAAAGGATTATTGCAGAGCCTGTGTCAATCAGGTTGTAGTGATGCGAAGGGAGATGTAGTTAATAACCCAGCGAGAACTACATCGAGGCTGCTCCACTCATTTGCTATGAGCTCCCAAAAAGCTGAGAAGCACAGCTTTGTCCTGGTGACTCAGGCTGCATACAAATCACTGCCCTGGGAAAATCACAGCTCTTCCTTGGGCCATCTCGCTGCTGAGGCTTCCAAGCTTACTTCGTTCTCTCTTCCGTTCTCTTTGAGGACAAAAATAAGTGTGGTGAGACACAGAATATTCTGTTAGTACCCAGAAAGTGTGGTTAATTAGACCAGTGTGTGTTATTGATGAGATTCATATTACTTAAGCCAATGGGGAAACTGAAATTGTTGGGTTGTAGAGAACATAACAGAAAGTAGTAGCGATTGATGGTCATTTCTTACCCTTTCTGGAAGGAGGAACAGATTCTGTTTAAATGCATATAATTGAGCAAATTCTTTAAAAGAATACTCAGCAGTATGCTTTTGTAAAATTAATCATGGAATCCCAGAGTGGTTTTGGTTGGAAGGGACCTAAAAGATCGTCTGGTTCCAGCCCCCTGCCATAGGCAGGGACACTGTCCACTAGACCAGGTTGCTACAAGGCCCATCCAACCTGGCCTTGAACACTTCTAGGGATGGGGCAGCCACAGCTTCTCTGGACAACCTGTGCCAGGGCCTCACCACCCTACATATAATGCCTAGCTTTTATGTATCATTGTCTCTTGTTAGTTTTTAAAATGCATTATAAAAGTGGGAAATGAAGGCACAAGAAAGGTCACAACAACTTGCACAGTGTTACTCATCAGGTCACCATCAGATTTGATCATTTGAGTTCTTAGCTCCCCTTGTATGACAAAACAAATTAATTTCACCTTGTGGGTTTTTTACACCGTTGAGCTTTGCTTCCTTAGGAAAGGTGATAAAATGCTGCTGTCAACAAGTTTGTCTCCTGTTTTACTTTCTGGACACTCAGAAAGTGCTCTGTGATTCTGGGCCTCCTTAAATGATGACTCAGAGAGAGAGGATATAAGTAATGAGAACTGAGAAAATTAGTAGTATCTCTGAGGCACCTAAGGCTAGAAAAAATGCTGGCATTTTGACACTGCATTTTCTTCCTTTACCTACAATGACATGATTTATTTTATATGAGTTTACTGAGAGAATGTGGGACATTTAGCCATGTTTCTGTATTAATGAAGTATTAATTAAGTAAGCTAAACCATATTGTCTTCTTTTCTTCTAATTTTTTTAGTCTATAGCCAGAACACTTGATATTTTGGTCTTCAGACATAAAAAAACGCTGTCAAGTCTCAGTCTTCTGGATAAGGCTAGGAGATCTGAGCTGGCTGCGTGCAGTCATTCTGAATCCAGACAACCATAGTTCAGTTTTACAGAGAGAGCTATGCTGTTCTTGGACTGGTTAAGGCTGTACAGCAGCATAGTGATTTTTATTTGTTGTGGGATTTGACTCAGTAAGACCCTCCGGACCAGACCCTGCTGGGCTTGGGGGTAGTTCTGGTGCATCTGCTAGGACAACCTTGCTTATTTATCCAAGCTGATCAGCCACTGCAGAGCTCTGGCTTTTTAATGCTTTTCAGGACTCATTGTTTATGTGCTTTGGGCATTTTTTGGCTTCGTCCATGCTGTCTCAGCCTTCCTGTTTTTCTGGGTGATGGAGAATTGATTGTAGGCTAGTCTGAAGTAAATGGTAACATCATGGCTTTAACTACAATGAAAATTTGGCTTTTGGACTTTCTGAACGTCTCATACATCTCCAAGTCTGGGTCTTCATCCTTAATAAAAATAAATATTCTTGGAAATCACCTTAGGACATCTGTAGAAATACAGCAATCACAGCTTCAGACACTTCATATACACGTAACTGACTCATTTTTTATATCGCTTTTCTGTTCTGTGTGCCAAAGGAAATGGAGCAAATTCCATTTTCTTGAATACATACAGATGGACATATGTGAGTGTCAGTGTGTGTCTGTCCACCCTACCCACAAATACTTTCATCCATGGAAAAAAAATTAAAGTTCTAAAACCAAATACAAAATAGATCCAATTACATTTAATGAATTTAGCTACTAAGCAGGTCTAAAAAAAAAGTATTTCTGCTCCATCTGAGCTGCATCATTAGCAGTGATTTCACTCAGACCAGAGCGTTTTCATAAATACACAAACATAACATGTAGCTAAAATCCAGAACTTAGTAGGTAAGTTTTCTTTAAAAAGGCAGGTGTGGTAGTTTCTGCTCATGGAATAATTTATTCTACAAATACAGGGGTTGGCTGTTAAACATCTTGGGTGCAATAAAACTGATGCTCTGCTAGAGCATCATAGTTAAAACTGATGAATAAACCTCAAAAGGTTATATTCTGTTAAGTGGCAAGGCTGTCCTTGCCTGTTCATATTGACCGGAGTAGTTTGACTAAAAGACACATTTTGAGCTACCTGGTCTAGTGGAAGGTGTCCCTGCCCATGGTAGGGGTTTGGAACTGGATGAGCTTTAAGGTCCTTTCCAACCCAAAGCATTCTGGGATTCTGTGGTTTCCAGATTTGGAATTTTTGATTTCCTTTCCAGTGGAGTCTCTGATCTGGAAAGGAAAATTTCAACTTCTGGCACAAACTGCATCTTCCCATTTGTGCAAATCTTAGGACACTAATTAGGCAATACTATGCAAAGATGATGCTACTTGCCTTCAGCTTGTTTTTGTTTAGGAAGGCATTAAAAGGAGAAAAAAAATTTCTAAGTGTCTTGTACTGTTCAGCATAATTGTTTTCAAGTTCTTGACATTTATACTGCTGTGAAGAATAATAGAAAACTGCAAGTGAGAAAAAATTCATTGGTAATCACAGGGAAGAAACATTTCTATCTATAGGGAGCTGGAAAAAACAGCTCTTGCAGATCTGCTGGAAATAGGTATTGTGATTCAGTGCACACCATCCATCCTCCTCAGCAAAGGTCCAGCTGTTTCTGGCATTCTGAAAACAAAGTGTAGCACAGGATTTTCTGGGAGAGAGCAAAACGAGGAGGAGCCCTTTGTCACTCTTCACCAAACTACATGGCCCTAGGTGCCTGTGTCCAGAACGCGTCCAAGACGGGAAGCATGCTAAACAAGTGCCTGCAGCAAAAATGGAGCCCTTTGAGATAGAGAGCTGGGGGGAAGCCTCATCCCGAAGGGGTTTGGGTGTGATTTTCCAGAGATTTCCTTGCAGGTGGTTTTATGGATCAGATTCTTTTACACTTTCTTAATGCAACATGCAGCCACAACTGGGTAAGTTGCTTTTCAGTTGCACTCCAGAGGCATTTTATCTTCTATTTCTAATTTGATCTGAGGACTTTCAAACAGATAAAATTTACTGCTTTTCATGGAAATCCTCAGGAAAACAAGTTATAATCACTGTAATATCCAAAACGGCGGCCAGGCCTGGGACTCTGACACTGGCACTCGCGGTGTTGGTGTCAGGAAAATTAATCCACAAGCACCAGAGGTTTATGTCCAAAAAGGAGGCAGAGGAGCCATGTAACTTTATTTGAATAAAGAGAGAGGTCATGGGCATTTCCCATGGGGTCTCTCAAATTTTTAGAGGACGCAGCCTCCTTTTTATCCTAATTTCCTGACCGCATTTCCCTCTCTCTTTCCCCATTGGCTGAGGTACTTGGTGGGTACAGACTTCCCGAATCGCTTAAAAAGAACACCCTTTCTAATGTGTACCCGCCCCTCCCCAGTTCTTTTCCGTGTGTCTCTGTTCTTTTTCTCTAAATCAAGGGATTAGCACAGTCTTGAGTGAGTAACAGTCTGTGTCAATTTAGTGGAATTCTTATGGAATTTATGGTTCCTCCCATTGCTTCTTTCACCTCTCAGTATCTGGCTTTATCTACCAGCAGGCCCACAGTTTGTTTGTAATGACACCTCCTCCTTATTCCTTTCATTGGGGTGCAGGTGGTTGCTGTTCTCGGGGGAGCAGAGACACCCCGGAGCAGCTGAGGGGGCTGTAGGTGCGGAATTTATTTAGGGAGCCCTTATTGTTCCCTACACGCGGTTCGTTACAGCCCCGCGCGACACAGGCGCCCGTTTTAAGTTATAAAGCTGCAAACGGCCAAATGGCGTCGGGGTGATGTTCTCCCCTGCCAGATTTCGTTCCAGAAGCGGTTGCCAGCTGTTAATTCCTACACTTCGTGGGGACCCGAATGCGTTCAAGCCGCGCAGCGCGCCCCAGCCCCGGCAGAGGAACGCGCACCCTGTTTTGTCCTCTCCGCCTGCCCGTACCCGCCCGCCGAGCCATGGCGGGACGGTGGGCACCACTTCCCGCGCGTCGGGAAGCGTCGTGAGAACTATCATTCCCAGCATCCTCCATGTCATCGCGCATACTCAATGCTCCCTCGAGCGCCATCTTGGCACCCGCTTCTTCCGTCTCCTCACGGTCGAGCGGCGGCAGAGACTACAATTCCTAGAGTGCCTCGCGGCGCCCGCGCATGCGTAGCGCCCTCATCCGCCATCTTGGCCCGAGTAAACGCCGTCGCCGCCGCCACTAAACAAACCCGAGCGCGGCACCGGCGAACGGAGGGGTGGTGCGGCCGCTGCGGGGCCTTCGATGTACTGGGCACGGCCGGGCAGGTGGGTCCCGCTCCCCCCGCTATCTGGGGCGGTCCGCCTTGGGGAGAGGGGCAGCTCCGCTTCCCTGGACGGTGGAGACCCGCCGCCTCCTCACGGGCGCAGGGCAGCGCCCCGGCCCCCGCCCGCCGGCGCTGCCGCTCCGCCCGATGCGGGGAACCAGCGCCAGCCGCCGCCCGCTCCCTCTTTCTCGATCCCGGCGTGGACCCAGCGCCGCTGGCTCCGGACGGTCCCCCGCGCCCAGGGCCCGGGAAGTGCGGGCGGGTGGGGAGTGCCCGGGTAGTGGCTGCCTTCGGGCGCCCATGTAGGAGACCCTCCCCCCTTCCAGCCCCCCGCTGGAAGCTGCGACGACGCCAGGGCTTTTGTTCCCGGTGCCCACCCGTCCCCACCCCCCCCCC
>VYXC01009550.1:47393-125143 GCA_013397175.1 Platysteira castanea
AAAAGCATTTAGTTGTCAAATCAGGATTCTTCTCCTGAATTGAGTTTTGCTTTTAAGTAGTACTTCTGGTCTTAGCATTTTGCAGAACATGAGTAGGTTGTCCTGAGGTGTTGCACTTTGAAGTGCTGCTTTTCTTTATTTCTTTTCTTTATTTTCCTGTGGTGATTCCTTATGAGTGATGGTTGGTAAGACAGTATTTCACTTCCATAATTCTCTTAACTCATTAGGAAAGTCTACTTTGCTAGCTTTTTTACCCTTTATTTTTTGTTTTTAAAATGTATTTTTAGCTCAGCTATGTAACTGTCTTTATACTTTATGCATATGTATGAGCAATGCTGAAGCATTTCAAGATTTTTCAACAGAGTAGATATTCTGCATTTTACAAATTACTTTGTAGTAGCTCTTTCTGCAACTTGCTTGAAATATTTCACGTGAGAAGGTATTTTTTAGAATATATTAATACATTAAACAGGTTGATTTGCTTAAGAACATTACAGCATGAAAAATAATTTGCCATTTTGGTTTTGCTGATTTGATAAATGACTCATGTAAAACAGTCAAAAATACTTCTCCATCTAGATAAGAACAGTGTTTTTATGAAACATTCTACTGTGGGTGTAAGTACTAAGGTTAAGAGCAAATCAGTGCAGAAGACTGCTGTCTGTTTAGGAACATGCTTAGGGTGTATTTAAATAATTTCATGTTTTGTGACCTTGTTTGGGACTACTTTAATAAACATGAGAAACTCTTCTGTTCAGGTAAAACAAAATTTGCCTTAGAAGCTGGGAGTTTCTCCCTGTAACATAATCCATTTCAGTAGTCTTTTATGAAATCTGTTTGGTTTCTTGGTATTTTTGTATTACAGAAGTAGAGAGTATACCAACTCTGCCTGAATAGTAGCTAACCTAATGGCGGGGGGTTGAGTATGGCATTCACACACCTTTGGCCCTTGAACAGCTCTGGAAAACAAAACAACAAAAGAGGAATCAACTCTTAAATTTAAAATGGGACGTTTTCTATATCAGGTGACAAAAATGCAAGGGCTTTCATGAAATGAAGAAAGTTGAATATTAGCGCTCTAGTATGGAAAAAAATGCACTTAAATAAGATACTGAGTATTTGGAAACTCTTCAAAGTACTTACAGATTGTGCATTTCTGTTTAGTATGTCTGGACCAAACAGCTCTTCTGAGTGGTCTATAGAAGGCCGTCGACTGGTGCCACTGATGCCACGACTTGTTCCACAAACAGCTTTTACTGTTACCGCAAATGCTGTTGCCAATGCAGCCGTTCAGCACAATGCATCTCTTCCAGTTCCTGCAGAAACTGGAAACAAAGAAGGTGAGAGAAAGATGGGATTCTGCTGCAATCTATGGGAATGTAAAAACAATGTCACAGTAGAAATTGGTGGTTTAGATTTTAAGTGTTAAATATTAAAGATACTCTTTGAGGCCAGGTTGGATGGAGCTTGGAGCAACCTGGTCTAGTGGAAGATGTCCCTGCTGATGGCAGGGGGTTGGAACTGGATGTGCTTTAAAGTTCCTTCCAACCCAAACCATTCTATGAATCTATGAAAAAAAAATCCAAATCTTTCTTATCAAACATTATTCACGGAAATATAAAACACACCTTTTTTTTAAAGATCCCTTTGTGATGTCTCCAGCATTAATGTGATTGCTTTGTGTTGTTGACACTAGCAACTGAAATATAAAAACAGCCCAGTTTGTCAGGAAATGACATTCACTGATTAACTTCTTCAGTTCTGTAAACTTTAAAAACTTGGACTAATGGCTTAAGATTTTGTAAATTTCTGTAAGTGATGGAAGATGTTTCGGAATGTTTTATTTTAAGAATGCAAGTAGGTTTTGGTGGAAGTCAAGAAAATATTGCTTTGGGTTTTTTCCTTTACCATAGTAAATGTACTATGTAACAAGTAAAAAGATTACTTTCTGCTTTCCCTGTGCTTTTAAGTAATGGTAGTACACATTCCAACTAGCTTGGCTGAGCAGGCTTGAATTAGGCTTCATACAACTGGAGCATGTGTAACACTTGAAACAAGCTGTTTTATCTGGTTTTGTGAGAAATACTGTATCATTGTGCTGTTACTTAAAACCAGTGGTTTGAAAAAGCTGATTGGCACAATCAGTTTTTCATTACTGAAGGAATATTTTGGTTTTTTTAACTGATGTACTGTTAAGAACAGGCAATAGCACTTTTCTGTCAGTTACTAGTCATTTACGGAAAAGCAAAAAGATCGACATATTGAATTAATGCTAAAATTAAAAATAACATATTATAAAGTAAAACAAAGATCAATACAAGAAAAATCATTGTCAGCACAGATTTTTGGGGATGGGAGGAGGGGAAGTTAGATTTCTGTGTTGTCTTTGAAGACCATTATTTCCATGGCCATTCTTAGCTCAAACTGGGGAGTATTCCACAGTAACAGGATTGCAGAGGCAAATACACAGATAATGACCCAGTAAGTCTTTGGCTTCCATTTCAGTTGAAAAAATAGTGATAGAATAATGGGATTCTGCACTACAGTTATATGGAAGGTGTCTTTTCTCCTCTTCAGTGGTGGTTTGCTATTCCTACACAAGTACCACTTCAACCCCAACATCTACCCCTGTTCCAAGTGGCAGTGTAGCAACAGTGAAGTCCCCCAGACCTGCCAGTCCAGCCTCCAATGTAGTCGTCTTGCCAAGTGGAAGTACTGTTTACGTCAAAAGTAAGTGATACTAGCAACTGATTAACAAAAGGGAAAGAAACAGACAGCGTGGCCAAAACATAAGACTGAGTTAAACACTCCAACCTTGGACAACTCATTTAAGGCCTTTGTGCCTTTGTTTAGTCTAGACAGTGAATTTATTGCTTCCCTTTTTCAGAGAAATAATGTTCAGGATAAATCCACTCAGTGCAAAATGCTGCAAGGAGCAGTAAAGCTGCAAGGACAAGAAGTGAAAAATATTTTGAAAATTAAATATCGAAATTTCTGTACATCATTGAATTTCTGGTCCATGTTGTTGAGAATTAATGCATAGTAGTCACTTACTTGAGTTAGAAAAGGTTCCTCTTTTCCACTTTCACAGTTGACATAGAATTTTTTTTTTTTTTATGCAGTTTGGCAAGGGTTTGTCCTTATATACTGTGTCTGGCCATTTTGTGATTTACCTAGAAGTCAGTCTTGGTGGGGCTTGTGTTCCTCAGCAGCTGCGAAAACTTCATACGAATTCCTACAGATACCCAGCTTCACGTATTTAAATCTGGAAATCCAGGACATAGAATCTAGAAACAGTCTTTTTTCTTGAGACTGCATATGTGTCCCTATCTTTGTTTGGCTAATAAGTCAGCTAGTTCTAAAAGCAGATTGTGTTCTCATATATATGCCCTCATGATGGGTAGTTTTATATTACTATTAAGGTGTTTCCTTCGGTTCTTATTTGATTCTATCAAAATAACAAATAAAAATTAATAGTGAAGTAGATAAATGCTATTTTTATGCTTCCTCTGTATACCTTTAATATTTTAAAAATTATTTTAGTCTTTATGCTATATGTATACATCTGTATAAGCTTCTAGCTAGTCAGAAGTGCCACAGTACATAAATTACTTGAAAACAACTATCGTTAATGGCTCTGTCAACCTATGAAACCCATTACATTAAGGTTTTTCATTTTTCTGATCTATGCACTAATCACGTGGCTTTAGTTTCAAGATCCAGAGGAAAATATTCTTAACATCTTAAAAATCTAATGTAAACTTTAGTGACTTATTACATGGTAGTGAGTATCAAATGAGTCTAGACACATGGTACAGGGATGATCGTTTTATTGTCTGTCCCTAGATTTCATTTTTTCCCTACATTTTTTGCTTCATTTTGTTGTTACTGTTTTTGTTTACTTTTTTAAAAGAAATTAGGTGTCTTTCAAAATGTGTTAGCTCAGTCACATTAATTTTAACAAACCTGCTTAGGAGCAAATTCAGGAGATCTGAGTTACAGTCAAGACTTTGGTCTGTGGTGTAACCTCTTCCAAGTCACAGTCTGATTGAGCTATTAACCTTTCCATGACTCTGCTTCCTTACTTATCAAGTGTGAGTTACAGTCAAGCTGTACGACCTTCTAACTAAATGTCTGTGGAAAACATTGTACAGCAATTTCTAACATGAAATTATAGGAATAACATTCTTGCAAAACCCCAGCAGTGAAAGCAGGAGGTGAAATGAGCTGTACTTAACATAAAATAATGCTCTGCTAGTTTGATGTTACTTTCTTATGTCTCGATTGATTGGTTGATGGGGTTTTTTGTGGTTGAGGACCACAAAGTTTTCTCTATTTCTTGGTGCCTCACCAAAGTAACAACTGTGTCCTAGCATCCTAGCTGCTTGCGGATTTTTGGTTTAAATAGATTCTGAGATTTTTAAATTCCTGCACATATTCAATATGATTAGTGCACTCATAGTTACAAGTTTCCGTAGTGCACTCACAGTAATACTTAAAAACCTCTCCATAGTAAACCCTAAAGTTATGTAATCAAACCTCTGTGTTTTGGAGGGACATTACCACAAGGCTTATTCAGGGCCATAAAGTAAATTCTTGATTAGAGCTTTGAAATCTAGTCTTGTAGATCCACACCTGTCCTGCTACAGCCCAGCTGCATTTTTGAAGTTTGCGTCTCCTCCCTAGTTCAGTTCCCTGTCTCTGAATACAACTGTCGGCCTTTGGAAGCGTACCTGCAAATGAGCTGCTACTCCTGCTGAGAGAGAGTACCCTGTTGTGGTACTGGGCAGTTTCTTGTCCATGTTAGTTCTTGCATCTTCACTTTTTGAATGCCAGAATATTTAGTAATTTTAATTAGAGATTGGCCATAGTTAGATCTTGGCCCTAATTAGAGATTGACTTCCAACCAAGTTTGCTTTGATTACCAACAAGACTGCTTTTTGCTGTGATGGCATTACTTGTCTCTAAGTCCCAGGCACATAGAATAAGGTTTTCAATCATCTCCATAGGCAGGATTGTATCTCTTCAGCTTCTCTCTGATTGTTTTTCTTTTTAAATGCTTGACACAAGTTAATGTGGTAAGCCTAAATAACAGGATTGCAGATTTGTCAAGGTTGGTAGAGACCTTAAAGATCATCTAGGTCAACGTTTAACCCAGCACCATCATAATCACCCCTGAACTACATCCCTAAGTGTCTCATTCACATACCTCTTGAAGGCTTTCCAGACTATCGTCTCCCTGGGCAACTTATTCCGATGCCTGACTACTCTTCCAGTGAAGTATTTTTTTCTAATATCTAATCTGGACCTCCCCTGGCACAATTTTAGGCTATTTCCTCTTGTCCTGTCACTTGTTACCTGGAAGAAGAGCCCAACCCCCACCTGGCTATACTCTCCTGTCAGGGAGTTGTTGAGAGCAAGAATGTTCTCCCATAACCTCCTTTTCTCCAGTCTGAGCCCCCCCAGTTCCCTCAGCTGCTTCTGGTGCTCCAGACCCTTCCCCAGCTTTGTTCCCTTCTCTGGATGCACTCCAGCACCTCAGTCTCTCTCTTGTCAGGAGGAGCCTAGAAGTGACTCCAGGGTTGGAGGTACTTCAGCAGTGCCCAATGCAGGGAATGGTCACTGCCCTGGTCCTGCTGCCGCACCAGTGCTGGTACAGGCCAGGTGCCATTGTCCTTGCCCACCGGGGCACACCTGGCTCATATCCATCCGGCTATTGACCATCATTCCCAAGTCCCTTCCTGCTGGGCAACCCTTAAGCCCCTGTGGCTCTGCATGGGGTCAGTGTGACCCAAGGGCAGGACCCTGAACTCGGCCTTGTTGAACCTCAGCCCTTTGATCCAGCTTGTCCAGATCCTTCTGTAGAGCCTTCCTGCCTTCAATGTAGAGCACCTCCTGTCTGCCAGGAGCTGTAAGAGGTTTGCAAGATTATTAAACTGTGTCTTTCTGTAATCTAGACCAATTTATGAACCTGTTGCCTACTTTGGCAAGTTTCATTTGTATTTAAGTTCTGTTAATCATGCTGTTATCCTTTGCTGAGCTGAATATTGTAGCAGATTTTTTTTTTCTATGTGTGCAATATATGATTGTGAGGAAGAAAGAACTCCTCTGAGCCTGGACTTCTTACGTTTTTCATGGTTGTGTGTTAGGTGCCATTTTATATCTGTTGCACAAAATACACCAAAGAAGGCAAAAGCTGATAAAGTGAGGATTGACCGTCACAGTTAAACTATATAATAAAAAAAAATATATACCCCAAGATGCTGTATTGAGGTGAAAAGCAGAAGGGTACTGTAAAGATAAACATGACATGAAAGTAGATGGAAAGGCTTGAAGTCTATAAGGGGGATAAATTTTAATAGTCCAGTTGCTGTAAACAAAACCACCACCAAAAAAACCGAAAGTAGTGTAAAATTTTAAACTAAAATGTGCATGGCATTATCCAATCCACTTGTGTGTGTAGTCTCACTAGTCAAACTTCTGGAGACAGAATGAAAACCCTGTACTGGCCCTTATATTAATCTCTCAAACTGAATGAAGTAACCCAGTAACTGAGTAGCTTGGGGTTTTGGGTGATTTGTCTCTGATTCATGGCTCTGTGAGTGTGGCCCGTATCAAGGACTAAGATCATCTGAGGTACGATACAGGTTGGTTGTGACCATAAGATGTAATCCTTTATTTCTTTTTATCTTATTTGAAAGAGGGTGTAAGACTCAAAAAGGATGTAGTGTTTCAGAAAGCACTGAGATCTGCAGAAAGGGGAAACATAATTTAGAAAAAGTATTTCTTTTCCAGGTGTCAGCTGCTCAGATGATGATGAAAAGCCCCGCAAAAGACGGCGAACAAATTCTTCTAGTTCTTCCCCTGTTCTCCTGAAAGAAGTCCCGAAGGCAGTGACTCCTGTCACTAAAACTATCACAGTGCCTGTAAGTGGCAGCCCCAAAATGAGTAATATAATGCAGAGCATTGCCAACTCCTTACCACCACACATGTCGCCTGTGAAAATAACCTTCACTAAGCCCTCAACACAGACAACAAACACCACAACACAGAAGGTATGTGGGGGAAGCTGCCAAATGTTACTTTATTCTGGTTTTATCAATGAATAAGATGTGATGTTTGACTCTTCCTTTCGATGATCTGACTAGCTGTTTTTTAAGGATTGCACTTGGGATAAGGTAATCCCTCTTTAAAACGAACAAAGGGAAAACCAAACTCTTGTATGAATTTAGTTCACCTGTGTGTGAAAGGACCTGGATTGACAGCCGTGGAGACTGAAGCCCTCTTTTTATCCACAGAACAGGTACAGCACAGGCAGCGGGAGTGCAAGCTTCCCCCAGACTGCCCCACCAATGTGCCTCAACCCTGACCTGAAGGGACCACTTCTAGGGATGAGAGGGGATTCAGTCTCCATGCTCATTCAATTCTTGGCCTGTCTGGTGAGACTGCCAACAAGGTTACCAGTTAGTACCATTTGTGGTGTTGGGTTTTGTGATATGGACACTAGTCCACTGAGAACTGGATCACATAGGCCACTGAACAGCCTTCAGATGGTAACAACTATTGGTCAAAGGTAATCTTTCTTATTTCTATTTTCCTTATTTATAATTATTCTTTGCAGTAGTGAAATTCCAGGAGAGATGGCATGGGCTTTCCCTTGCCAAGCCTTTTATCTAGAGACTGGTTTTTTGGGGTCTACAACACTTATTCTTGGAGCTGGTCAAAGTCCGGGGGCTTTATTTTCTTTTCAGTACTAGTGTGCCATTTCTCATTCTACATTAACAAGTGTTACAGTGGTCAAAATCAGTTGCATTATTTCAGTTGAGTGTGCCTAGCTTTCACCGCAATGCAGTGTGCAGAAAAGGTTTTCCTTGTTTAAATTCTGGATTGGACTTAGATTTTTAAGTGCCTAATCTATGGCATGATTATATTCCCATTCTTTAGGAAGCATTTCTGTTTTCCTGTTCTTGAAATGTAAATAAAAGATGGATGGTTCAGACCAAGTTCATTCTTGGTATAGTTATTAATTACAGCAGACTTCAGTGAGAGGTAGTGTCTCTGTGGAATTAATTTCACCTTGATACCAACAGATTTATGGTAGGCTGGCCACTAACAAGCATTTTTTTCCAACTGTGAGAGTTTGACTATTGAGCTCAAACCTTTGCATGGTATTTTTTCTACCAGTTTTCTTAATTGCTTTGACTCTTTTCAGATTAGCAGAGTTCCTCTGTCCTGATTTTTGGAAATTTTAAAACCAAGTAAGATTAACTGAAGTAATGTGCAATAAAGATCTTGCTTTCTAAACAGTGTCCTTAATCAGATTTCATCTCTGAATACATGAGTGTATAAGAGAAATCCATGAGTGAGCGTAAACCATCAAACTAAATGTTCTGCATTCAGTGCAGCAAATCCACAGCTACTACAGGACTTAACCTGTCCATCCTATTGCACATGAGGGTTATAATTTGTGCAGGAAGAATTTTTTGCCTTAAACATCTGTAGGGTTATATTAAGTATGGTGTTATATATCATGGAAATTAAAGACAGAGTGTACCAAGTCTCCAAAAGAGTGGTGTTTTGATAGGACGTTTCCTGCAGTTGTGCCTCTGCACTTGTTCTGACATGGAAATTTTAGAGTTTGCTTTCTGTTATTTGACTGTCTTACTAATCTGCAATGACAGGAAAATCAGTGCTTGTTTTCTTAGGCAGCCAGAGTAGCATTTGTATCTGAACTTGTTGCACTGCCCTCTTTTGTTGGATTTAGATATGCCAAAATATATAACTGGATTATTTTGGTGGGAGACATCCCCTTTAGTAGTTTTAAATTAAATACCAGTCTTATTCATTCATATCCAACAACACATTTCTGATGTGAGTGTAAGTTGTTAGATGTGAACAAAATTCTTTGTTTCTGCATGCCAGCTCTATGAATTGTTTTGACATTTTAGCAGGCTGGAGGAAGATTTGTTGTAACAACTAATAATGTCACAGCCCCAGTTTCTGGATTCTCTTGTAATAAAGTCACCTGTCTAGGACACAGAAGGAATCTAGCTAGTGATGTTTCTGGCAGTTATAATACCTTTATTTTTTCAGGGACAAAGTTTTGACATCTCTCAAAATAGAGCTAGCAGGACTAATTTCAGTACATGTTGGGAATTAGATTTTACTGTAATAATTAAAACCAACAACAACAAAATTACCACCTTGATTTGTGTGTGTGTATGTTTAAAGTCAGGCAGTTTCTCTGCTGTAAAACATGGGATGCAGTTTTGGTACCCATGATGAGATTATTTGGATCATTTCAACATACATGAGAAAATAGTACTTCAGAAGTATAATGGTTGTGATTTGAACTTTAATACTTAAATTTATCTGAATTTTATGTTTTCTGGATATACTTCATACAGGAAGATTACTGAACTTTGCTCTACTCTGTTAATTTTGAAAGATGGGATAGAAAAGACAGACCCAAACCTGCTTAGTCACAGTATAGCAGTCACTGTTCAACTGTAATGCTTTACAGGCTTTATTCCTTCCTTGATTAAATAAAGTGTTTCTATATTATAATCTTGGACTTAAGGAAATGCAGTGGTCTGCAGGAGTTGCAGTTATGCCCAGATTCATTCTACATATCTGTACTTAGTTGTGATGCTGAACTTGCCCTGTTGTAGTATAGTCTATATTCACACTAACCTATAATATGCGTATTTTAACTGCAAGTTGTCCTTTGACTGTATTCTTAAATTAGTTACCCTGGGTGGTATGGAGCTGACCCTAAAGTTCAGACAGTTGAGAAGTATTCCTAGTGTTAACTGACAGTTTAGGAAACAGGATAAAACTCCAGGGGCATATCATAAAATCTTTTCACTTCCAGTTCTCACACTAGAACAAGCTGTGTCATGTTCAGCTCATCTGCATGTTTGTAGCCTAAGAACAATTTGAGAAAGGTGTTTCGATTAAATCAAGATTAGGCAGAATGCAAAAATAAGACTGATGCAGAGAAAATGTTCTCACTGGAGAATGCAGTCAAGTAGAAAAGGAGCAGAATGTGGAAACCTTGTCCTTCAGACACTGGTTAGTTGTGGTCAACCTGCTATAGCTTGTGGGGGTAGTAAGGTTTTGATTTTCCTCAGATCAAGATATTAAAGGTTTCTGAGCAGCAGAGGCAAAAGGAGAGGCAGAACCAGCCATGGTGGTGAAACTTGCTGCTTTTATTCCATCCATGTAGCTATTTCCCCTTTTTTTTTTTTCATTTTTCTTTAAGCAAATTATAAACTTGTAATCTCTTGCTGCTTGATCTGTCGCTTAAGTCTATTTCTTAGTGCCATGATCATATTATTTCTTTATCAGGCAAGTAGTGCTTGGCTAGCAGTGTAAGACTGTGTGTGAGCTGACACAGATTTTCTTTGCCCATTTTGTATGTTATTTTTCTATCAGCTTTTGTTACATTGAATCATTAATAAGTTTAAATTTTCAGGGTTTTAATAAACAAAATTTTTGTTGGGATAATAGCATTATTAAAATAATTTCTCAGTATTCTTGCTTGATAAACTGAAAATGTATTTTTGTGCTTCTTTTTCTATTTTAACTGTGTAAGTATAAGAAGCAAGTAATAAGTTGAATAAAAGGAATTTCTTTACGTAAACAGTCCCCATATTCAATACTTAATAAATGCTTAGTTTTCTAGGTCAGTTGCATAACGACAGACTTCTTCCAGTGCTGTCATGAATTCTGTGTTTTTCTATGTCAGATCAGATTCATGGAGTTGTAATTGTAACTCACACTGCGATGATGTTTATTCTCTTCAGACAAACAGTTTTCAGACAAATCAGAAAGAACTGCTTCTTACTGAGAGCACTAAATAAAGCAGAAATTGCTTCAAACCTAAACCATTTTTCTTTCAGTGATGAAATATTGTTGACAGCCTTGTAGATCGAAAACATTTCTCATTACAGACTCAGCAAGTGCTTGTTAATTGTTAAAGAAAAAAAAATCTCTCTCATTGCTGTTTTTTGATATTTTTGCACAGTTTGGGAGAATGGCACTTAAAACTTGCTGGAAATCCATTCAGTTTCTCTTAAAATGGGTTGCAGGCTTCCTGGCCCAGTTTAATGAAGTCAAGTTCATTCCTGTCTGTTTGCCTTCAGACATGAGATAATTCTACTTTAATTGGATAGTAATTGTTTTCCTTAAAAATCCACCTAGTTTTAAGGAAATGTTAATCACCACTTCCAAAATAGCTGAAACTTCTTCTTGCAAGCAAATATGATTGACAGTCTTACAAGCTCTTAATAAACCTGTTTCCCTAAAACTAAATACACAGACATGTTACTGAAATTCTGTGCTTCCAAATAAATGCAAAGAACAAATGAATTTCTTCTTGTTTTTCTCTTTTTTCAGGTCATAATAGTAACCACCTCTCCAAGCTCAACTTTTGTACCCAACATCCTTTCCAAGTCCCACAACTATGCAGCAGTTACAAAACTTGTCCCAACGTCAGTCATTGCCTCAACTACTCAGAAGCAGCCCGTGGTTATCACTGCTTCCCAGTCCTCTGTGGGCAGCGGCAGCAGCTGCTCCACCCCCTCCTGCACTGCAAATACTATTGCTGTGACTGCTGTAGTGTCATCCACACCATCAGTGGTTATGTCAACAGTAGCACAAGGTATGGCAATTGTCTTATAAAGGCTCTTTCACTAAAGAATTGGACTTTGATTTGAGAATAGCACTGGGGAGATGCACTTTTTGTTTACATATGATGAGTAAAGCACAAGACATGTGAAAGAAATCTGCTGATGAAACAAATCCAAGAGACTCTACAAAAGTTCTTGTTGAACTCTTTTCCTCTTTACTTCAACAGTTAATGTGCAGATCCTCTTTTTAAAGAGGAGGTGAGGTGAGGTGGTGTGACCTAGCTCTAGAACAATATAACCTCAAAATGATTGGCTTACAGAACTTTGCCTGATGCATAGAAAAATGTATATTTCCAATATTTGAAGGTGATTGCATCTCTAAAAGCCTGATTTACAAAAACATGCAAAGTTAACAACAAATAAATACAACTTATTAACATGCCCAGATGACAATTCTAAAAGGTAGAGAAGTGTTTACACGTTTTTATTGGTGTATTTTATCAGCATGTCAGTTTTCAAGTCCTTTATAATTAAGACCTGAGTGGGCATGATTAAAATTCCTAGGTTTCTGATTTCAAATTCCAGCTGTGTATGCTAGCTTGACTGTTTCAGGTTCACAGCCACCAGCTAGCATTTGAAAGGGAAGCTGTGAATAAGTGAATGAACCTTAGTGAGCAGCACTTGAAAGAAAAACTACCTGACAATGACAAATGTCACATCACAAGTTTTCCTGGTCTGTATTTTCCATTCTTGTTCCATTCCACAAAACACTGGGTAGCTGTATCAAGGCTAAGGAGGTATTTTCCTTCCCTATTGCTTGTATTAATATAATCAGATATTAATCTGTGGAGCAGAAGGGCTCACAGCAGTCTTTAATATTTTCTGAACCGTTGACTTTTAGTTGTGTTTGATCAAGGAAGAGACTTTAATTCTGAAGTACAGTAGGTGGAATATCTCTCTACCAGTTTTTTTTCCAAGACTGTCAGTGTCATTGCAGAAGATGCTGGTGAAAAGTTTTGTGACATGAACTGATAATCTCTTCAAATGTAAAGTTAAACTCATGAATGGAAGGAGCTGCCAAAGGAAATGGCATAACCATCTTGCATAACCATGATGCAGTGAGAAAAGGGTTGCTTATTTAGATTGCCAGAATTGTACCTTTACTATGATTTCTGTCATTATCACTGCCATCTCTTTCTGTTTTCCACTACAACTTGAAAAAATTTCCACTACAACTGGTTAAAAATTGCCTTCATAAGATACAGACTTTGTTTGTCATGGTACTTATGGATGTGTAGTTTAGAATTATATATACGAAGCCAAATTTGCTGTAAATGTTGCAACAGCTATGTAAGGGAATGAGAGAAATAAGTAAAAAGGTTTATTGGGGAACTTTGTCTTTCCATCTTATTGCAAACTTCTTTTAATCACTTTTACTTGTAAGATCACTTAACCTAACAGCACAAAACAGGTGTCACACAGTTTTATAACTTATATACCATTACTTGATTTTTTTTTAAATGCCAACCAACTCTTTTGCTAACAGATACTCCCTTCCAGTGTTGATGGGTTTGATATTTGACATCCGACTATTGCCAACTTTTTGTCATTGTGAGTTTAGAATTGTTGAATCACAGAATGGTTTGAGTTGGAAGGGACCTTAAAGATCTAGTTCCAGCCCCCCAGCCAGGGACAGAAGCACCTTCCACTAAACTAGGTTGTTATAAATGTTTATAAATATAAATATATATTTAAAATACTTTCACTACAGGTATTTTGCTGTCTTAAAGCTTAAAGATGAGACTTTGAAAGTATTATTGAATTATTTGTATTACAGAAGGTGCAGAAGTAGACTGGGTTTGTGGTCTTTCCATTAGCTGCTGTTCTGCTGCCACATTGAAAATCTGTATAAAGCTCCATTACCTGCTAACAGAGCACTTCTGCTACATGGGAACTTTATTTCCTCACATGTATCCATGCATTTTTTCAGTAGTAAAAATAGTTGAATTGCAAAATTATTTTAGAAATTATAATATTTTTCTCTCTCATTGCACTGTTCAATCTTAAACCATTTACTCTTTCACAGGTGTGTCTACATCAGCAATTAAAGTTGCCTCTACCAGACTACCTTCCCCAAAAGGTTTGGTTGGGAATCCAACTCAGATCTTAGCACAGTTTCCCAAGCAGCATCAGCAGTCTCCCAAGCAGCAGCTGCACCAAGTCCAACAGGCCCAACAGCAGCAGCAGCAACCACAGCAGCAGCAGCTGGTGCCGTGTTCTGTAGCCCAGCAGCAGCCACAGCAATCTCAGCTGCCAGCTGGCATCAAGCCCACCATTCAGATCAAACAGGAATCAGGTAGTTGGAGTTGATCATGGTTCACATTGGTGAGGTCTGACTGCAACTCAGGAAAGCAGGGCAGAATTCTGTCCCAAAATGTGCTTGGGGGGCATGCACGTGAAGGCATCATTTCTTGAGTACAGGATTTGGCTTTAAACATGAGTATAAGTAGGTAGTGAAGGGTGTTTTAATGTTTTCAAGTAACAGTAATTAAAGAATTTGGTTTTTTCACTTTTCTTGTTTGGTTCAGGTATTACAGACCATGCTTCAGGTATATGTGTTTTATCTAAGAGGTTGAGAGGTATGTGAATAACTTCAAAAATAATGTGATTGGCAACCTGAAACACACCAGTTTTCTGAAGATCCAAGAGTTGTTCAGCTATATCATCTGGAAAAAGAAGTTACTCCATGTTTTAATTATTTTCTTTGGTCCAGAAATCAGAACATACTTTTGAGGTACATGTTAAAACAAATACAGTTAGATCTGGAAGTTGGACTGGATTCTTTTTGTAACATTGATTCATTCAGCTGACTTTGGGCAAGTCATATAATCTTTCTTCCTTGGTTTTTCTCTGCTGTAACACACAGTTCTTATCTCAGCAAGAAGTAGTAAGAAATAAAGCTTGCAAAGTTACCCAGTTCTCAAAGAAGTGCTATAAAAGTGCAAAGTATAAAAGTATTTTTATGTATATTAATATAAAATCAGAATTCTATTTTAATCCTGTCAGTAAAATTATTTTTAAAAATCATACTGTTTAGATCAAGGAATTAAAATAGACCATGGAATGAAAAAATTAACAACCCTACTCCTGTCCTTTGATAAAACTGCCTTTTGGATTATAGGACCATTGCTTAAGAAACGTAACACCTACTAATTAAGACATTAAAAGGGTTTCCAGCCACTGAACAGTATCAATATAAGCTTCATTTCATTGTGTTCTACAGTGGATTTAGGCTCAATGTGCTTTTTAGTTAAAAGTTTCCTTGGAAATATCATCTGATACCAATTCTTTCTGGAAGATGTGAATCAATTTTCATGGAGACTACTTTTTATCCAGTTGTGTGTCTGGATGATGCAGAGACTCAATTTCTCTTTCAGTTTGGAGCTTACTTGCTCTGTACTTTTATAGTCAGTGTAGAGGGAAGAAAACATCTCTGGAGGATGTTCCACATCTCAAGTGGACAAAATTTTTCACCTAGAAATACTTGTGTACAAGTGTAAGTGCTTCACCTAGATGGCATTCGTCCAGGCTGTGTGTTCCATGGCATTTGGCCACCACAGTGCAATGCATTTACCTCATGGAACAGATCATAAGATGCACATCTCCTGGATGTACTTCTGAGCAGATGTTGTGAATCTGCTGGTTTGCAACTGAGAAGTGAATCTCACAGAGGTCCCATTCCCCAACACAAAATGGAGAGAGAGAGAGAGCAGAATCCTGGCTGTACTGAGATGCCCTCATCCTTCATTCTTACTGATTCTACTCATAGTTTAAGCCAAATTTCTTTGGCTTTAAGATAACCAGTAAATCAAGGGGAAAGAGAGCAGTTTACTTAAAGTAACCTTCCCTAGCCAGTGTCGCAGTTGCTTCCTTACAGTCAACAATACTCCTTGTGCAGAAGTGATTTTTAATCAGGGTGGTGAAATTTGTCTAGGCTTATTAAGACACATTAGGATTTACAGACTGAATTGATGAAGAATTACTTTGCTTCTAGATGGTTCATTGTATATGAACCAATTCAGTCTTGGTTGTAATCTGTTGGCTCCTGGGAAATGTTTTGGTTTTTTGTATCATGGACCAGGAAAAATTAAAAATGACATCAACAAATCAGTGATGGAACAGACAGTGGAAGTAGCTAGGAATTGAAACAGGCACATTAAAGGCAAAAATGATGACTTTCTTGGTATTTGCAAAACAAACAAAAAAAACCCAACCAAAACTAAGAAAAAAAAAAACAAAGTCAAAAATTAAATAATTTTTTTAATGATCAAGAATACATAGGCTCAGAATTGAAGCCTTGTGGGGCTATTTGCCCACTAGGCCTTGGTCTGAGAAAGCATTTCAGAAAGTAACTTATCGTGCCTGTATTTTAACAGTGACCTTTCTCCTTTCCTAGGTGTTAAAATAATCACTCAACAGGTGCAGCCCAGTAAAATCCTTCCCAAACCAGTTACAGCGACCTTGCCCAGCAGTAGCAATTCACCCATTATGGTGGTTAGCAGTAATGGGACTATCATGACAACTAAACTGGTCACTACTCCCACTGGTAAGTTATGCCTCTGAGAAGGGAAGGGAGGGTAAACCCAGACATACAGGTGATCAAACATGGTTTCTTAGGTTTTTTTAAAAAAAGCATTTATTTCTTCTGAACAGTGGGCACAACAGCACATTCACAATCTTGTTATTTATTCTAGATCAGGATTTTTGCACTATATGCTCTTTTATTCCTCTGAATTGGTACACAAAAATATCATTGTTCTTTCCCCACTGGGTTTATTTAAAGGAAGTTTTCTTGCAACCTATGCAGATACTTTGCACTTCTGTAGCACCTTATATGACATGATTTATACTGATTTAACTCAAGCAGATAGGTCAGCGCCGTTCCTGTTTTGCATAGATGGACTTCAAAAGACATGTGACTTGCTCATAGTCTTGCAGTGAATTTATAAAAAGACCAGTAAATTGAAATTTAAGCTCCCAGTGTTTTTCTGGGCATCTAATTGTATTTGTGTTTCTAATAGATAATAATGCAGACTGTTCAGATTGTAAACTTGCATGAGGAAAACTTAAAAGGTAGCTTTATCCTGGTTTTCAGAAAATTCTTTATTTCCTGATGGTTTTTTTAGCCTGGGCTATGAATATTAGAACCATAAAATCGTTACGGTTGGAAAAGCCCTGTAGGATCATCAAGTCTGACCATTAACCCAGCACCACCATGTTCACCATTAAAAACCTTGTCCCAAGTGCCACAACCACATGGCTTTTGAATGCTTCCAGGGATGGTGATTCCACCACCTTCCTGGGCAGCTTGTTCCAATGCCTGACCACCCTTCCCATGAGCAATTTTTTCATAACATCCTACCTGAACCTTCTGTGGCGCAGCTTGAGGCCATCTCCTCTTGTCCTTAGCATAAACCGCTGGTTAGTATTCTGTTTATAACTTTTAAAGTACTCCACTGGTACATTCTTGAGTACATTAAAAAAAACAGAAGTTTTGCAGTTCATTTAGCTGGTAAAATCTGTATTGTGTTCTCTTGGATGGGAACACACCTTTCTTGACAAAACAAACTGCTTTGCTCTGTGATCTTTAGCAATTAAGGGCACTGCCTCAGCAGTGCAAGGAGAATGGAATTTCAGTGTTTGTGGAGCTGCTGAATTACTACTTTTGAGCAAGTGGACTCAGTTCTCTTTCCATCGAGAAAAGGACTACTTCTGAAAAAACAGCATTTATACTATGTTTAGAGGTTTCTTTTGTGCTGCTGTATGCTAGGTCCATAAAATTGCATCATCATTGTAAATTATATATTTCTCTAAGAGTGTTATTCAGACCAGTCATTGGTTCTCTTTATAAACAATCTGTCATATAGGAGAAGTGTCATTCGTGAGAGGAAGGGATGAGTTCTGGTTGTGTCATGAGATGCCTGACTCCTGGGCATCTAAGGGAGCAAGAGGCAAACCTACAGGCAGAATCTGCACATCTATTGAAAATTACAATCTTATGCACAAGGACATGAGTTGAAATAAGGCAGTCATGGAACATATGTTAAAATACTCAGAAGACTGTTATATTAATTTAAATTTACTATACACTCGAATATTCCTTTGTGGATTTAAAAATTACTAGAAGAATTGTAAAGGGTGGTAATAGATTGCAGGGTGGGATATCTTTGAATAAATCTGACACTTTTTTCCTAAACATTTTTCCACAAGTATTAGTAGAGGATTGTGTTGTAACAGTGAACTTTTTTTTTCTCTCTTTAAAACAGGAACTCAAGCAACATATACACGGCCAACAGTGAGCCCCTCTCTGGGGGCTCGGATGGCTGGAACTCCAGGGGCTGCTACTTATGTGAAAACTACAAGTGGTAGCATCATTACCGTAGTACCAAAATCACTGGCTACACTAGGAGGGAAGATCATCAGCAGTAATATTGTTTCTGGTAGGCATATGAGCACTTTGATGTTAAGATTTTTATTTCAAAAGTAACTTTAGGCTTGCTTTAATTGTTCAGGGCTTTTCTGTGGGTTACATGCTCAAATAGTTTGAAGAAATTCAGAAGAAAAATAGCTGAGCATGAAGAAGAAGGTAGTAGGTAGCAATTTGATGGTGAAGTGTTCTTAAGGATTGTGGTAGTTCTTGTGTTTAAGAAGGAAACAGCAAATATGAAGGAGAACTGGGAGGAAAGATAAATGGGGGGGGACTAGTATGTTGTACAGAGGGGAGAAAGATCAGAAAACACTACTGGCCCCCATTTAAAGCTTTTTATAATCTCAGTGTTGCCCTTCTCTGTTCCACTGCATGTCCAAAGAACCAGAATAAAAATGGCCTGTATATGTTAAATTCTGCTATGCGATCTCCACCTTATTTTGATATTTTATCAGTGGCAGCCTGTCTTTCCTTTAGCCTGTGTTCTTCCTTAAGCTTTTGCTCCCAGCTTTATGCAGACCCTGCTGCTTGTCTTTGTTAGTCTGCTGACCAGCCCTGGTTCTCCCTGCTGGTTATGTACTGGCACAGGTTGCCCAGAGAAGCTGTGGCTGCCCCATCCCTGAAAGTGTCCAAGGCCAGGTTGGACAGGGCTTAGAGCAACCTGGTCTAGTGGAACGTGTCCCTGCCCTTGACATGGGGTGGAACTGGAAGAGCTTCAAGGTCCCTTCCAACCCAAAACATTCCATGGTTCTATAATCTCTAAAGATAGGGTCTCTTTAGGACTGGGACCAAGCACACTTACACCACTAACAATTTCTTAGTATATGTTTGGGACTTTAACTTTAGCAAAGTTTAGCAAAGACCTGACGTGGCACCAGCCAGCTCCAGTCAGTAGGAGGTGCTGCACAAGCTATCCAGCTATTACACTTTTGGGCTGTAATCTGGTAGAGCAGTTTTACAGGTTTTGATTTCCACAAAATTATATTTAGTGATGATACAGCATCTTCTTTGGCAGCAAATAACTTTTTTTAGCCTGTTGTGGGTATGATGAATTGTTAAGTCAATTTCTAGGTCTTATAATGAATTATACACAAGTGGAAGTATTATTCTGAGCAGCAGCTAATGTGGGGAAACCTATGAGTGATCCTGATTTGGATAATAATGGTTGTCCTGAAAGAACACAAGTTTGGAAAGCATGCCTGCTTTTTTTCTTTTTTATTTGCTTAATTGTTTTTGCTAAGGGAGCAGTCTTTAGATGCCTCTGAAATCAGTAGGATTAAATAAATCATAATCCTGCCTCAGCATGTCTTCCCTTTCCCATAATAATTAGAATTGTTAATCTGAAATATGTTGTGAAGTATCTACAGGCATTAATAATGGGTAGAAGGTACTAAAGGGAAGCCTTGGGTTTGCAGCTCTGTTGTGACTGAGTGGTGCTTTCCTCTGGAGAAAGAAGAAATTTTTGATAAAAAGCTGTCTGAGTAGCTACTGCAGTGACAGTCTGATAGCACTGACAACTGATTCCAGTGTATGTACTTCTGTAGACTGTGGAAGGCTGACCAGAATTACCTGTCACTGGAGGTAATTAAAAACCCAATACAGGGAATGGAACTAATTAAATACTAACGTAGGAACAGAAATAGCCAAGACAGCTCTTCAAAACACCCAAAAAACCCACACTTCTGAACTTAACTTTTATGGACTGGTTGTGAAACAATAGCATGTTTTTCTTTTTTCCTTCTTTCAATCCACTACTCATCACTTACATTACAACAGAAAGAGCTGGTGTTTCTCTTGACTGGAGATACGTCCTTGGTACGTAGATTCTTCTGCAGAGGTCATCTGTAGAAGAGTATTTGTCTGTGCAAATAGGACCTTGAGTTGAGTATTAGTGATGTCCTTATCCCAGCCTAACTCCAGCCTTTGAAAAGTTCTACATGTTTGCCTGAGAAAGCTGTGTTAGTCTGCTCTGTAACGTGTGAGAAGGGGTTGCCTGTCCTAATACAGAATATATTGTGTTCCCCTAGGCGCACCTGTTTTTACTGTAGGTGAAAGATTTGTCGAGTTGGCATCTAATCTTTCCACGTTGAGTTGGGTGACATGAATTCTGATTGCAGATGCTGCTGCTTTCTTGATGTACTGTCAGATTCAAATACAATGGTTCCTCTATAGCTCACCAACTTCTGTGGTGAAAGGAAATATACAAAATATGATAAACTGCACATTATTTCTTTTCCAACAAAAATTTAGGAACTACAACCAAAATCACTACAATTCCAATGACATCGAAACCCAATGTGATTGTTGTGCAAAAAACTACCGGAAAAGGAACTACAATTCAAGGGCTTCCAGGCAAAAATGTTGTCACAACGCTGTTGAACGCTGGGGTAAGTAATTGTTTCAAGTTTCAAATGGAGAGCCAAATGGCAAGCTGTGTGGTGGCTGCTGCATTCATTCTGCTAAAGGCTTGATTAAAAGCATACTGTGCATGAGCTCCTTAACAGATCCAGCATGCCTTGTTGTCAGGGATGTTTGAAAAGTGACTGTGGTCTGCAGAATAGGATTCCATGCTTAAAGCAAACTGGGGATGTTTTCAAAGTTAAAGGAAAATAAAAACTTTTGAACTTGCTTTTTTTTCCATGGATAATGATTTTGTATTCCTGAAGCATTTAGGGAGATGAAAATAACTAGAATCTTAGCCTGTTTGCTCCAGTGGGAGCTAGGGTCCTGTGTTAATAACTTGCATCTCCAGCCATTTATCTTTTGGATGTAAAGGGCAGAAATAAACTGTGTCTTCGCAGTAGGGCAACCACTTTCAATTTATGTGGTGTGTAACATTGTGACATCCTGTGCCCTAAGTATTGCATAGTGGTGAATTTTTTTTTTTTTGATAACCTGAAGTGTGCCTAAGAATAAAATCAAGTTTCTGGCATCAACTGAGCTTGCCTGTAAGTACTAGTAAATAAAATGATCAATGTTCCTAGATAAGACTGTGAGATTTAATGCCACAGTCCTGTAAAATTTAAAAGGCTGCTTGAGTAGCAAAACTACTGGGGGTTTTTTAAGATCTTTTATGATTTTTGTTTTAGGTTTTGAACTTTCTTAGTTTTAGAATTAAAGGTATATTTGCAGACAAGTGGAAATCTTATGATGTTACACAATAGTAGCTACCAGAATGGGATAGTATTTTTGAAACAAGTATGGTTTGGGGGATTTCCAGTTATTTCATGGATATTGGTAGGAACTGGCTACTAATGTTGTTACTCACTTGGTTTGTTACTGTGCCGAGCTTAAAAAAAGCACGCTCAATGTCTTTGCTCTTCTTAGGCTATCAGGAGTCTATTCATATGTAAACACTATTCCATAGTCAAATGATTCCTGTGAAACAGCTGTGAATCTGCATTTTTTGATTTAGTGAACTTTTAGTTTAAAAAAAGTCCATACATAATTAATGTCTTGGTCCTGAAGACAATACAAAAATCTATATTTCAATCATTTCTTTTTAGAATCTCAGTTCAAGTTTTGTAGTTGTCTTGCTAAAGTTAGTGTTAATAGAAATTGGTGGTCTTAAAAACATTTGTGAAGGATTTGAAGAAAGTTCCAGTTTAAAAAACTTCATGTCTTTTAGTTACTTCTTTTTATTCACCCCTTCAGAGCTGCTCAAAAGGTAAGGTAGTGGAAAAGTGGATTTTGGTAGCTTTTTCCATTCAAAACCATAGGTTCTTTTGTTCTTGGTCTTCTAATGTATTTTTTATCAAATACATGTAGTTGATTTATTTGATTTATTTCATGGTACACACACTCACATATAACTGTGACATATAACTGTGTTTTTTAGAGAATTGGGTCTCACTGAACAATTTCATGAAGTTAACCTGTAAACTTTGACTTCTCTGCAGGGGGAGAAAACTATTCAGGCAGTGCCAGCAGGAGCAAAACCTGCTATCATCACTGCCACAAGACCCATCACAAAAATGATTGTTACACAGCCAAAAGGAATAGGGTCCACGGTCCAGCCAGCCACCAAAATCATCCCAACTAAAATTGTTTATGGTCAGCAAGGGAAAACACAGGTACAGTGAGGACCCCTTTCTGTCTTGGAATGTACCCCTAATTTTTAATGGGAAGTAAATAATTTTTAAATGTGTTTCCTCATTTGTTCCAGGTTTAATATATATCTGTGGGAAATGAGACTTAGTGTAATGAGGTGGCCTCAATTTTGATTTCTCAAGCACAGTATTTATATTTGTTAGCTTTTTCTGGAGGCCTAGAGCAAGCCAAAAGGATTTACTAAGCCTTTTCTGTAGTTGAAACTACCTGGCCATGGCTTCAGATACTTGTTCACATCTTACAGCTAATGGTTAAACCATGAGAAATAAAGATGCAGAGTCTGGACACAGGTCATCCAGCAAATCTGAGGTTTATTTTCTGCTTAATGCCTGTTCAGGCTGTCCCTGCAACCTTGTGTAGTTGGTGGGGCTGTATACAGAGAACCTGGCTTATTTCTGGATGCTTTCAGTTTCAGCTTTTTCTCTGGCTGCACTTAGTATTTGAAAGAACTAAGCTTTTATCAAATGTAACATTTTGTGTGTTTTGATTGTTCAAGACTCTATTTATTGTGGAAGTGCTTGTCCTTATCAGTGCAGTGCATGTTCCAGCTCACTTGCGTAGCTTTCTCTTATCACACTAGTTTTATCTAGTCCTGAAAAATAACTCTTTAGTGGTTTATTGTGTTAAGTACTTCAGATTACTGAGTGAGAAGTACATCCTTGTGCATTGCCATTTACTTGGGCTTTGTGGTTTAATAATCAAAGTTGCTGAATTTAGAGGTCAACTTTTTAAGTAAAATATTAATACTATGTAGGTGGTGTACATAGATCTGAGTGGCACCCTGTACTCTGATTTCTCAGATATGTTTTCTTGAGTGCTTTTACTTTAAACAAATTTTACCTTTCTAATTAGGTCCTCATAAAACCAAAGCCAGTGACATTTCAAGCAACAGTTGTGAGTGAACAAACCAGACAGCTGGTGACTGAAACGTTACAGCAGGCATCAAGGGTAGCAGAGACAGGAAACTCTTCTCTCCCAGAAGTGAAAGAAGAACCACAAACCTACACTGACAGTAGCTCTTCTTCTACAGAGTCTTCCCAGAGCTCTCAAGGTCTGTGTTGGTGTCACATAATGTATGAGTGGACTGTCTTCCAAGCATGCCAGCTGGCTCCAGAGAGCTCTGTGTCTCCTTTCAGCACTGGTTTCACCCCATCTGTTTGCAGTGAAGTGCCATTGTTCCCTTACTCTTACACTTTTCTTTCTTTTGAGCTACTTACTGTATACTTTCATTTCTCCTGAAAAGTGGTGATAAAGATGTCTTGCTGAGCTCCAACTTGCTTTTACAATGCAACCTGTTCCCTCTTCCTGGAGAGTCTGCCAGAGGTAGGCAGGGTAGCAAGTTTTAGAGGTTATTTTGGCAGTCCATGCTCTGCCACTCTCTTTACAGTGTGTATTGAAGCATCTCTGCTGTATGGCTGAAAGCTGCCATGGGACCAACAGCAATCTTGGTCTTTTTATAGACATGTATGTGCATCAGGACATTTATCAGACATGCAGTCTTGATGGGAATTCTGCCCTGGCTTCAGGCCATGATACAGATGCAGCTCTTTGTGTGTAAGAGGAGCATAAATAATAGGGCATAAACAACATGCAACCTGTGTTCGGGGGTGACCATGATATGTGTCACTACAGCAAATAAAAGCAAATGTCTCAGTGAAACCTTTGTACTTTTTCTGTATAATTTTGTAACTGTTGGTCTATACAGCCATTTAAGTAAGTTTTTAAAAAGTTCTGAAGATTCAACCAGCTTACCAAAATTTAGGTGCTGTCAGTTCAGAATGCTGAATACATGCTGATCACGTGAACTGCTAAAACCTTCTGGGAAAAAAGTTCAATCCAAGGCAAATTCAACATAAAAAGAAACCTGCTAAACTTTGATTTTTCAAACAAAATCTTTTTGTAAAAGCTAAGATACAGAACTTTTGGTTTTTTGCTGGAAACTGTTCATAAAATCAACAGTGTTTTACTTCAAGAATCTATTGAAATATAAACTAAAGTGTTGCAGAATGAGAGTATGCATCCTTGGCAACATTCAAAACTAATAAGTAATGAGTAATTTGGTATAATTTTGAACTATCACCCTGCTTTAAAGCAGGAAGTTGGACAAGAGCCCTTCAACCCAAAATGGTTCTATGATGACTTGAACTGGCACAGGTTGCCCAGAGAAGCTGCGGCTCCCCCATCCCTGAAAGTGTCCAAGGCCAGGTCGGACAGCACTTGGAGCAACCTGGCCTAGTGGAAGGTGTCCCTGCCCTTGGCAGGGGGTGGAACGAGATGAGCTTTAAGGTTTCTTCCAACCTAAACCATTCCATGATTCTATGATATGCCTTTGTTTTTTTTGCAAACAGATTCTCAGCCTGTAGTCCATGTGATTGCTTCAAGAAGTCAAGATTGGTCAGAACATGAAATTGCTGTGGACACAAGCCCTACAATAATTTACCAGGACGTATCCAATGAATCTCAGTCAGCTACTTCCACGATAAAAGCTTTGCTGGAACTTCAGCAGACAACAGGTCTGAAAACCCATGAGATTGTTTAGGATGACTTTAGAGGTTATTTTTTGCTTAAGCAGCCTGGTAATAAGTTTTGTAATTGAAAAGCACCTATCTTGAATCAACTTGATTCCTTCCTTTTTAAGTTGTATCAGTTTGTTTGTATCTATTCTATAGCATTCACTATATTTATTTAAACTGGCGCATTTATATTGTAGGTTTGTTTTATTATGAAGATTTATACATTAGAGATTTATGTTATCCTTTTCTTTTCTTCTAAAGCAGTGAAGGAAAAGTTGGAGTCGAAGCCAAGGCAGCCTACCATTGACTTGAGCCAAATGGCTGTCCCAATCCAGATGACTCAAGAAAAGAGGCATTCTCCAGAAAGTCCTTCAATCGCTGTTGTAGAGTCAGAACTAGTGGCTGAATATATCACAACTGGTAAGTGGCTAAGGTAGTGTGAGGGTGGCTTCGCAGTTGAAGTCTGAGGACTTAATTTTGGAGTTTTCTTACAATAAGTTTCACTTTTATGGTTTTGCTGAAATTTTCTGTAGAGGAAATGAGTCTTTTCTTCCACTCATGAGACCCTGTGCAAGGGACAGAGATGGTATCTGCTTTGCTGGGGCCTAGGGGAAAATGTTTCTAACTGGAACAAAAGGTGTTTGATTCAGGATATCCTACTTGAGTAGATTTTCCATTCCCTGGGTGTAGAAGACAGACTGTCCCACCACCCTTAAAGGAACATGTCCAGTAAGGAAAAAGTAGAAAATGAAGCTACAGGAGCTGTAGCCTAGTTTTTGTACATACTGAAAGAAGTCAGGTATTGAGTTTGTTAAAATCCATTTAGTCCTGAGTTAAAGCCAGGTATGCATTTATCATGCTAATGTAGCCCCAGTTTCTTCATTTGCTAGAAAGCTTTGAACTAATACATTTGCACTTTTAAAATAAGTAAGTTACTCAAATTCATCTCTTTAAATTCTTGATTCCTCCTATTTGGATATCCATTTTGTCTAAGTCCTTTCTCTTGTCTCTCCAATGTTCCCTACTATCCCAGAGCACTAGATGTGAGCCACTTCCCGTACATACATGAAAGGATCAGATTACCTGTTTCCTATTTTAATTTCTTAAACCACGTTGTTGGTCTGTATATTATTTGGAAGATAAAAGCATGTTAAAAGTCTACATTGGAAAAGAGAATTAAAACTAGTTGTATTAAACTGTATTTGTACATATCTGTAGCTCCAGTGATTTTAGTCCTAAATGTCTAATCTGATATTTTCATTTTGTTCTGTATCTATTCCCCTTGCTCCCATCCCTTAAATGGCCTAAGTCATGTGAAATTGGAGCTGGGGGGATGTTATTATTATTCTTTTAAATAGCACTTACTGTATCTAGCTTCAATTTTGAATGTTTTTTCCCTTGGATCTCTTTTAAAACAAATTCCAAAGTATAATAAATGGTGTTAAAGTGCTTTCCAATTATCAGTCAGTTATATTCACTGACGCAGATACTGTACGTTGAGCTTCTCTCAAGGTTCCCGATTTTCATGGGTCTTGCTGTGAAAGTTGATATACAAGAGGGCCTTTTGCAGGGAGGATGGAAAATTACAGTCAGTGTCTTTGTAGATTTCAGTACTTTTCTGCAGCTTAGAAGCCATACAAAGTACAAAGGCTAAAAATTTTCCTGGGGATATGGAGATACTATTTTAAATATTAGGATTTCTATAAACATTGATTTGAAATGTGGGAATTTACTGGAGAAGGCTCCTCTATGGGTTGGCAGCAGCAGGTTCTGCTGCAGCATTAAACTGGTTATTTTGCACTTAGATTTTTGTCCTTTCCCCCAGTTTCTCTGAATATTGCCAGGGATTGCAAGTAATTGAATTTCTTTTTGGTTTAATTTGTACTTCTCTGAATTTATCAGTAACCCACATAGCTATATTTTCTGCTAAAAATTCAGTAGTAAGATAGTAAAGAATCTATAGTCTGTTGTGAAATGTCCTGCATGGGCCTAGACCAGAGGATTAGGTATTTGGGAGCTGGGATTCAGTATGTGCTTCCTCATGAGATGAAGGGAGCAATTCACACATCTTAGTGTCACCATTTTTTGTCTGTCTGCAGACTCAGGAAGACAACACTGTATTGGTTCACATTCGGAAGAATATCTACACAACCATATAGGTTAGAAACTTTATTTTTAAATTAAGTTTTCAATTGTGTAGGAGTTGTTGGGAGATACCCAGGATAAATCTGGCACAGCATGCAGGCCAGTATTGAGATAAACCAACTTTCTTGGAGTGAGAAAGTAAAATTACCGTATTAATTCAAAATTTGACCTTTCTTTAAACATTCAGGAAGGTCACTAGAAACTTTTTAATTTTAAGTTATGTTACAACTGAGTTTAACCTTTGCTTGTTCTCCTTCAGTGATTAAATATTTTGTAACTAAGAAATTAAGTTACAGAAATATTTGCATATTAGTATGGACAGGTATAAAGTAATTTGGATTCATATCTTATCAGTGACTGCAATATAAAATGGTTTTTCTGGTTTTTTTTCCTCAGCAGCACATGATTTTTCTGTCGGTCCACCGTTTAATTACAGGCTTATCACTATAGCTCTGTAACTCAAGCTAGATCTGTTCTCAGAAGTGACACAGACCCATAACAAGGTCTCAGTTTTTTGATCTGTCATTTCTGATCAGCCTCACTTGCTTTAATAATACCCAAACATTTTCTGTGTGCTAATCATTCAAATGTAGCCTATGCTCTGGGGAGCATTGTGTGCAGTTTATCAGTGGTTGAAATCTGGTGATGATGACTTGCTGTTCTTAACTGCAGTCAGTTGCAGAGGTGCTTTTAACAGTGTAAAAACCAGAGAATAACTTGTGTTCTACAGCAGCATTCTGGTGCTGTATAAAGATGATGAACATCGAGTACCAACTCTGCTTGCAGAATTGGTGTATTGGGAAAGGGCGGCCAGAGGAGGTTGGACCAAGTGTGGTTACTTAGGAAACAGACAAAAGCAAAACCCGTGAACTGCTGCTTAAGTTATTTCTCAGAATAGATCTACCCATTAAGGTTTATGCTACTGCACAGTGAAAGACATTTTTCATACTGAGATCTTTTTCACTCATGTATGCTTTCAGTTGAAGCTTAACTGCAAAGCAAACAGTTGAAGTTCCTGCAGTTAGTTCTGGAGAAGTGCCACTGACCTCTTTACTTTCAGTCAGTCATCGGTCCCAGCCCCACCAGTCGTCTCAGCCCCAGAGGACTCTGCTGCAGCACGTGGCTCAGTCACAGACAGCAACACAGACTTCTGTTGTGGTGAAATCTATTCCTGCATCCTCCACCGGCGCCATTACCCATATCATGCAGCAGGTTGGATCCTTTCTTTTCCCAGCAGTCTATAAACAGCAGCAGGTCATATAAATTACGTAGGACTGGGGCTTGTTCTGAATGCATGTATCATGGTGCTGCCACCAAAAATGTTCAGCATACGGGCAAATTAATGATTTTAATATCACTTGAATAGCCATAAGCCAAAGGAGAGGAGGTTTAGATTAAATATTAGAAATAAATTCTTTACTATAGGGGTAGTGAGGCACTGGCACGAGCTGCCTGGGGAAGTTGTGGATGCTGCATCCCTAGGAGTGTTCAGCGCCAGGTTGGACAGGACTTGGAGCAACCTGGTCTAGTGGAAGGTGTCCCTGCCCATGACAGGGGTGTTGGACTAGATGTTCCTTGAGGTCTTTTTCAACCCAAACCATTCTCTGATTGTGTTTTGATGGTGAGGGTGGTTTTAGTATTGCAGCAGCCTGAGCTCTTTAGGTTATGTTGGTGGTAGTGTAGGGGGAAGAAGGCTGAAATGGAATCTGGTCAGTACACAGAGCACACAGTGTCTTTTCCATTTGAGGGCTTTAGTTTGTGAATAGGAAAACTTCTCTGAATCAAAAACTCAGATCACATTTAGATCCATACTGTGGGGATCCCAAACACTTCAAACAAACAGTGCAGCTTCTGGTCAGATCTTGCTGAAGCCACTTGAATGACTTTGATCAGGACCTGCTCAACTCTGCAGTGCTTTAACTTGTGGGAGCTTCAGCTGCAGTCCAGAACAGCCCTGTGTTAGAGTTATAAACCCACGTCAGGCAGTGTATTTTCACAGGTATGGGATTAGGCTGCTTCGTCTTGCTAACACCATTTGTCACTACATTTATACATTTTGGTTTACAAAGCATAGATTGCTTGTTCCCTCAAAAAGTCACATGTTTGTGTAATGCCCAAGAAAAATTGCAATACAGTTTTGACAAAGGAAGAAGAGAGGATCTCTGCTGAAATAGGACAGCCTGTAGTTATGTGGGACCCTGCAGAAGAAACCATAGAGAAGATGACTGGGCTTTGAAGAGGCAGAATAAAAATTTATTGTGCAGGGAGACTCTGGCTTTAATGAGGAGCTACTGGCTCAGCCATTTGCTACTTCCTGCTGCTTCATATCCATCTGCCAGGCAACCTTAGGGACCTTTGAGCCTCAGTCTGACACAATGAGATCTACATAATCCCATTGAGGGTTAATTGTGGAGCTCATGTTCTCATAGAGATGTACCACAGTTTAACTTGATTGCTTATATATTGTGAAATATCCATGTAAGAGCATCTTTTTACACATGAAGTGGGAGTCTCTAATGGTAAAAAAAGTTAAAGTAGTCCATTTGAAACATTAAAAATTATTTCTAGATCGTGTATTCTTATATTTCACTTCACTAACTTGCTCTAAATTCTTCTTCTTCTTAAGGCCTTAAGCAGTCACACTGCATTTACCAAACACAGTGAACAACTTGGAACTGAGGAAGGAGAAGTGGAAGAGATGGACACCTTAGATCCTCAGACTGGCCTGTTCTACAGATCTGCCCTGACACAATCACAGGCACAAAAGCAGCAAAACCTGAGTCAGCCGCAGCTGGAACAGACTCAGCTGCAAGTGAAAACTCTGCAGTGTTTCCAGACTAAGCAGAAGCAGACAATCCACCTGCAGGCTGATCAAATCCAGCACAAACTCCCACAAATGCCCCAACTTTCCATAAGGCATCAAAAGCTAACCCCCCTGCAGCAAGAGCAAGCACAGACCAAACCAGATGCACAGCACCCCCAACACCATATGATGGCCAAAGAAAGGCAACTCCCTACCTTAGTGGCACAGCCACAGCAAACTGTAGTACAGGTGCTTGCAGTAAAAACCACGCAGCAGCTGCCCAAACTGCAACAGGCACCAACGGCACAAAAAATCTACGTGCAACCCCAGCCCCCCCAGAATCAAATGCAGCTACCTGCCTCTTCAGAGAAACAGCCAGCAAGCCAGGTAACGGAATATTGATAGCATGCAAAATACACGTCGCTGTTCAAGGAAAAAAAATAAAACACCGACCTTGTCGCTGTAGCAGTGGTTTGTCCTGGCAAAAGAGAATCCCTCATTCTGCTGGTAGTAATTACCCCATCAGAAGGTTGACACTAGGAGAGAGAAGCACATGTTATAGGGGAAAAATCCATAGAGCTCACAAACGTGTTTTGTTGGACAGTTTTTATTAATTTCAGCCACCACTGGTGCATGGAATTTATCTCTAGTTATTTTTTTTTAATTTTTAGATATGACACATTATTAATTTCCATCCCCATAGCACTTTTTATTTCTGTAGAAATAAAGGTGAATATACTGCAGTCTCCTAAGGCTCTCCATTGTTCCTCTTCCTTTGTAGTTCACATCTTCCTGAAGTTATATGGCTTTCACGTACAGGAGTTATTTGATTTTCCTTGGGAGGGAAAAAGGTAGAGACTGAGGAACACGGGAAAAAAATGTATTTTAAGTAACTCCAAAAAAGTACAATTGTTTTTAGCCCTTTAGGAATAGATGTAAAAACTAGCAAACATCCCATGGGGCTGTAAATCCCAAAGGAAAATTAGGCTGCTGTGGTATTATACTGCTACAATCCTTATATAGCAGCCTAAAAAGCTGCTTTTCCCCAGGCTTCAATTAACTGTTGCCCTATCATTGCTAATTCCTTTGTTAAAACACTGAGTTTCAATTGTCTTCCTAATAGCAAGTATGTTGTTTGTGCCATTCTGTCCTTGGAAATATTGATTAGTATTTCAATAAAAAAAATACTAACTGTAATATGCACAACAAAAATTTGATTTTCAGGTGCAACACAGAGATAACTTTTGAGGGGCATGAGCCTCCTTCTGTTTCAAAGGTAGCAGGTGGCAGTTCTGTGCCCAAACTGGCATTGCTGGTCACTAGCCTATTTCCCATGCAGGCATCCACGGAGACAGCAGTAGCAGATATATTGAGAGTGTCTATGGTGGAAGCTCAGATTGATGCAAACATAGAACATACGATAGTGGATCCCCCAAACAAGGACACGTCCACTAGTAAACCTGCTAGTGAAGCAGAGTCGTCACCTTGTACCCAGGGCCCGAGGGTGGCTGCAGTAGGGATGACGGCACCTTCCATCCCCCAGCAACAGACACATGCAGAATCCAGCTCAAGTCCTCCTGCTGTTGGTCCTACTTTAACAGAGAGGAAACTCGATGCACAAGGAATACCTGCAACAAACCAGTTTATACACATTCAGAATATATCACAAAAGAAAGCTGAAGAAAGCCCATCAGAAATTGTTGTCCAGGTAAGAGAAGACAGAACGAATAAGGCAAAGATTGAGCAGAGTAAACACGTCTGATGCAATGATAGTCACTGAATGATGTTCGAGTAGTTGTGGGTTTATTCCCCAGGTTCTGGTTCTGTTTCTACTCTTAGCTTGCAATTGATTGCTATGTTGAAGTGTAATTCTTCTTAATTGGGCTCAGGTTTCTCTAGTACTGTATCATTCACGCTGTCCTCAGTGTCTTCCTCCTTCTGTTAAGAAAACAACCAAACTCATCTCATTTTACAAAATATTTTAATTTGAAATGCTTAAAACTGCTTCAACACTTAGTATGGAGTTACATTCTAGAATCTTTTATATTATCTATTAAAGTTGCTTCTGAGTATAAAATTAATGATGTATTAGGGTTGTGCTTACTGGAAAAGTTCAGCAAATAAGGTCTGAAATCAGAAAAAAGCTTATTAACTTCACTTAGGATCAGACTTACCACTTCTGAGATAAAATTACTATTCATCTTTAGCCTAAATTTTGAAGCATTGCCTAACTGTTATGCTTGATATTTTCATTGATTTGCTGCCTTAAATATGATGGTTTATGTTGTAATAAGTTGTCAGAATGTCAGCTGAGGAGGTATTTAATTCTTTCAAGTGGTATAATGTGAATCTTTGTAGACAAGTTGGCGTGGCATATGTTCACACAAATGGTAGTGTGGGTTGAAATTGTTTTAATGTGTATCATACTTGTGTTACAGTGAAAATGCTTCTGATGCGGGAAACAATTTGTGTACAGAGGTTTCAAATTTTTCATGCTACCTTGTGAAGTCTTTACTGGGGCTAACTTTTGTAGAAATTACCAGTTTTCTATTCATTTTTAGTCCGCCTCAAATAGACAAAGGTAGATTTCTGTTTTACTAAAAACCTGTGTATTTTGAGAATTTGTACTGTTTATCATTGTGGCATGCTACGAGCTGTTTCAAAAGTCAAATACTGCCCGGAATTTTAGTTGTATAATCACAGATGTAGCTTCTAACCCATGAAAGTATTAGCAAAAATAAATAACACAGTAACAATAATAATCTTAGAAATAAATAGCTATTTTGTTTCCTCAGCCTCTGAGCTGCAGCAGCTCTGAGTAGGGCCAGAGTTTGTACTGTGTTCTATACAAAAAACGTAGTTAGTCCTCCTGGAGTACTTGGACAATGCCCTCAGACATCTGGTGGGATTCTTGGGGTTGTCCTGTGCAGGGCCAGGAGTTGGACTTGATGGTCCTTGTGAGTCATTCTAACTCAGATTATTCTTTTGTCGGCATATCTTGTCTGCAAAAGATAAGGCTGAAGAAAATATTATCTCTGCTTTGGGTTTGCAGAATGGTGGATGATGAGCATTGGTTATGCTGTCACAGACCTTTAGGGAAGATCAAAGGCCAAGATCACTGCCTGGAGAGCAAGATTATTCAATTTTACCTTTCACAACCCAATCCAGTGAAAGGGTGCTTTGAAGCCTTAGTTAGGGGAAATTGCCCATGGAAACCAAATAATCCCTTTTCCAGAAATACCTGTGCTTGCACAGATGCTTTTACCTTCAAAATTGTTTGTTAAACTTAAATATTTTCTTTCTTTCAGACTATCCCTCACTATTCCATCCCTTGTCACTCCAGCTCCAATGTGGTGGTGGAACCCAGCGGGCTCCTGGAGCTAAACAACTTCACCAGTCAGCGCCTCGATGATGAGGAAACAGCAATGGAGCAAGATGTGGACAGTAGCACTGAGGATGGCACTGAGCCCAGCCCCTCTCAGAGTTCTGCTGAACAATCCTAAGGAATGGGGACACTGGAGTGCACTTTAAAATATCTTGGGATTTTGAGTATCCAAGATGCCCTTCTATTGTGATGTCTTAGAGCACTTTGCCTATTAGAATTGTTCATTGGATTCTTGAAGCATCAGTGTGTTTTAACAAGACAGTATTGCAAAAGCTGCATCTTAAAAATTGTTTTGGGGAAAAAAAAGAAGATGTAGTTACTGAGATTTAGTGAGCCTGTGACAGTGGAATGTACTCCTGTTCAGAAATGGATCTTCAATGAATTCTACAGCTTGTGCTATTGAAGCCCTTGCCCAGATACTGAAACAGCTTTCAGTGAAAAGGGATCATTATTTTGCTGTGTCTTTTTAGCTGTTAAACAAAACACCATTAAAAAAACAAGAGAGAAAACATTTAATAAGTATTTTTATTTTCAAATAGCATGTGAGAGAAAAAATACCTCTGACAGTGCTGGAAAAGCCCCAGGAATTTTGGAATTGGTTAGCTTTCTTGCACTCATGCTCACTAAAAAATTGTTTTCAGAAGCCTAAAAATATATATTTTTTAAATTCTTGTTCGTGAATGTTTGAAAATAAGCAAAATAAATCACTAATTCATAGCAAAGTGGATTTGCTAGTGGAGTTTTGTTTTCATGCTTTACAAGAAGTAGGGTAATGGTAGATGAGGCATTTCTTTGTGCCATAAGCACACAAAATGCTCATCTACTCTAGTTAACCTTTGATTATTTATTTAAATATAAAATTTAAAGTGAGACAAGTTGTTGAAAAAGCTCCTGTGAAACAGGCAGTTGTATTAATTCTAGTACAAACTGGGAAGAAGGAGGTGGCTTTTGCTATTGATCAGTTTTTCAAAACTGGGGATAAATAGTTCAACATCTTTCCAAGTTGAACTTGAGAATTTAGAAGTGAGCTAAGACTTTTAAAAATCTATATTTTACTCTTACATGCTGTTTTTAAAGTTGACCATTTGAGGAGTTTAAAAGCTTAAATGGATATACAGTGGTAGGTTTCCAAAATTAGCCTTATGCCTTGGCTTGTTGAAGCAATATATTGGGATTTTGTGATAGTTACAAGTCACAGAGAGCAGTTTGGGTTCAGATGGGACAAGAGAACCAGTTTTAATACATTCTGGTAATCAAGACAATACTTTTTTTTCCAAAATGTATATAAAACCATGTTTTTAACTGTTTTGTATAGATTTCATTATAAATAACTAAGCATTTTATGACTTTGACATATCATTTAATTGTATATACATGTATAAGCCTAACTGCCCATGTTTTGGTACTGAAGTCCTACTGTAAGTAGATTTCATCCAAAGTCTAATACAGCTTTTTGCGTCAGTCTTTTTTTTTAAGCTGTAATTTTACTGTTGGTATTGTAGTTAAGGTTAAATTCCAGTTGGAGTAACTCAAACTAAAAAATACAAACCCTAAAAACCATTTATCTTACCCATCCTGAGGATCCACCTATGTTAGAACTCGCAGTAACCCCTAGAGGGGGCTCTTGGTTTTTGCTAACCTCAGTTATCTTATAAATTAAGTCACTAGGACCTTCATATACTTATTTTTGTTTTCTGCTTTCTTTTTTCCATCGGCGTTAGTTCCAAAATAATGTCGTTTATAATTGTGGAGAAGTGTTCTGATAAATTTGACATGCAAATACTGGAATAGTGGGTTATGAAACTAATGGGTTTTGTGTTACCTTTATATTGAAATAAGTATTGGTTTGGGTTCTGCTGTCCATAGTGCTCAGGATTGAAGAGAATAATATATTGTAAATGAAACATTCCACATTTTTTTCTTTAGTTAAATGATAACCCTGTGAGTATGTCATTGTAGGTAGTTCAGGTTTTGATAACTGTTCAGGAGTTTTTACTCTTATTTTAATGAAATCACAGCAGTCAAAAAAGTGAACAAGTTATCATCTAAGTTGTGAAAGTTCCACATTGCTACAGAATGAGAAAAAGTGTCTTAATACTGATGTTATTGGCAGTGAACAGTCTGTTGTGCTTTGCATAAGTCAGCATAAGGAATGGTCTGTATTTTCATACCCAGTTGTGAAAGGCCCAAAGCAGGTGACATACACAGTTCTTCCGGCTTGTATCAAATTTTCATTGTCACCTGGGCTCTTGGAGTGCTTTGATTTTGCCCTGGCATATCTAGGACTGGAAGGCCATGAGAATATGAGAGAGCAAGATTTTTCTTAAGCACTTATGACCAAGAACATTGCCCTAAGTTACAGTTTCAGTTTTAAGTGAAGGTGTATGCTCTCCCCAGCCAAAAATAGATACCAAGAAATGGCCTAAGGTGAATTCAGCACCTAATGCATTCACTATATTGACTTCTGATCCAATTTATTCTGATGTTTTATGTAAGACTTCTGTTTGCCTCTTTAGTAATGACTGGAGCAAAGGTACAGATAACTACAGTGGACTATTTGACAGTTCTTTAAAGACAGCAGATTGTTAAACACCAGAAAGCTTTTCATGTTTCTATGAGAAGTGATTGATTTCAGGTTGGCAAGTTGAAGCACATGGTGGGGATGTCTAGGGGTCATGTAAGAAACTTAGAAAAAGGAACTTTGGTAATCAATGTGTTCATTTTTGACACTCTTGCTGCTTTCCCAAATTTCAACTTGTTTTTCTTCAGATTCTTTTTTGAATTTTATCTGTTTCAGCACTTCACTATATGAACACCTTTACAAATAAGAAATAGACAAGATGACCTAAAATATAGGGTAGATATGTTAATTTTTTTTTACTTGATTTTTGATAATGACAGTAAGACAAGGTGCTTGCAGCATTTGGCCTTATCTCCTTTGCATGAACTCCAGGTATCTTTTGTTCTTTTGTCCTGCCTGGCAGAAGTGCAGCTTTTTCCTACCTGCCCTTGAGATACTTCACACCCCTGTAACCATGTATCCACTTCTCACAGCCCCATAAATATCAGCAAACTGCTAAAAATAAAACATCAGTATGTAAGATAATATTTGCATATCCCATCTCCCTCATAAGCTGCATTTTCATTCCTGAAATTAATTTGATGTCCCTCCTTGGAATAGAAGAAAGGGTAGCTATGGTGGCGATAATCGGGATTTATGGGAATTAGCAGGCACTAGGCTTGTATCTTATCAGGAAGCTGTGGATAAATTGTAGAGCAAATGAAACGGCATTAATGAGTCGCTTTGAATTCAGCAGTTTAATGAACATGCTCTGGCACTATAGTAACACACATTAACTTTCAAAAAAAGGATGCTAAGAAAGTGAACTGAAGTTAGAGGAAGTACTGAAACTATGGGGAATTTATGTGTGCTTTTAAAATGCAGGGAATCACAGGACTGCATGTTTTCTGGAAAGGTTAAACCATTCAGTTGGAAGTATTTTCAGTCTCAGTCTTTCTCCCACTGACAAAACAAGCTTTTGAAATTTCAGGGCAAAATAGAAAAAGGGCCCTTAGGGCCATTTGAACAGAACACATGACTCTAAATCAACGGGATTTAAAAAAAACCCAACCAACCAAACAAAAAAAAACCACCTACCTAAAACCTTTTAAAAAGTCAAAAATTTTGAATTAAGACTATATGCTTTTGTTTCCAATGCATAAATAGTTCCTGAAGTCTAAGGATTTCACAGGTGAAGGTGGTTGTGCATCCCCACAGGTGCACACAAAGGCAGATGGTTTCAGCTTGGCAACATTCAATCCAGAGAAGACTGATCATAATTTAGGATAATGAACTAGAAAAATTCTGCTTTGGGGTTTGCCTGTATTGGGAAAAAAGTATGTTTAGCACATGTGTGTCTATGCTGGGCTCCTTTCCCTAAGTTTTGAAGTAAACCATGAAGAATGTTTGCTAACAACCTGCACACGGTTTCCTTCCACTCTGTCAGACTGAGTTTTTCCCCTACTCAAAGTCTGTCCTGAGAATCTTTGAATCTGTTTTCTTCCAGTAGAAAAGAAACTCTTACCTTATGATAAATTTAGAGCTTAACATAGCTTATCAAAGAGAAGGTTAGGGAAGAAGTACTTTTAGGTGTGTTCTTGAGTTCCTCTGCAAGAAGAAATTGTCACTGGGGCATTTCAGTCTGGTATAGAGGCAGAGAGTATCATCATCACAGGATTTGGGTTGGAACAGATCGCAGAACTCATCCAGTTCAACCCTCCAGCCGTGGGCAGGGACATCTTCCACTAGACCTGGTTGCTCCAAAAGCCGTCCAGCCTGGCCTTGAATACTTCCAGGGATGGGACCGCCACAGCTTCTCTGGGCAACCTTTGCCGGGGCTGCAGGTTGAAATCTAGTGGCCTCGTATCTCCAATACTGGCAATGAATTGAGAGTTGCATTGGTATGTGAAGGATTTAAACTAAAAAAAAAAAAAAAAAAGATAATTTGGTGGTACCTTGAGGCATGTAGAGCTACGACGGGCATGTGGAGATACTTAGTCATCTTGGATTGGGGGCACGTGGTGTTTTCACTGTACTTTGGTGAAAAGATGCTGAAGTGTTAAAATAGGAAAATCTGTACCTGGGAACTTGCTCATTAATTCTAGAGAAAAGAGTCTTGGAATTATTTGGTGCGGAAAAGATACTAAGAAGTTTTTAAGCTCTGTGGACTGAAGAGTAACCAAATGGTCTTGCATCATTTTCGAAGCCCAGGACTGCCCGCAGCAGAGGGTTGAAACAGGATGATTTATAAGGTCCTTTCCATCTCAAACCATTCTGTGATTCTGTGATGATTTTTAGAAATGTCCAACAAATACTTTAGATCTGATCTTACTCAAAACTTCTTATGATTTTAGTTTTGCTCAATTCTTGGCCCCTTTTGAAAAACAGATTTATTAGTGGGTTTTTTTGTTTGTTTTTGGGGGGATTTTTTTAGGTTTTTTGGTGTTTTCATCAACTTTACAGCTCAGTAAATTTTTAGAAGTTTTGAAATTTTCTGCAATCCTGTTTTCTGTAGCTGCCTTTATTAAATGGATTTAGAAAAGCTACTCTTGTTACCCAGCTGGGAGTGGATGGTTAGGACCATGGGCTTTTTGGGCTATCATTGAACCCTTCAGAGAGTGGTAGGCACATCAGCCAGTCTCTCATGGATGACATATGGGATTTAGACTCCATAGAATGGTTTTGCTTGGAAGAAGGGAACCAAGATAATCTAATTGTGTCACTTGAATGCCCAAACTACCTAGCATGAATCCTTTTTGATGGCACTTTTACTAAAACTTCGATAATCCTTACTTACAAGAGCCTAATTTATTACTCATTAGAGCAAACATTGTTCAGAAATTGTCTCTTATGGTAAAAAAAATCAACTTGTCACAGGACTTAGCCAGAACTGTCCCAGAGGCTCATAGATCTCCAGTATTTTGGGACTTCCTTCATGGCAGGCTCTACCAGAGGCCAGCTAAAGGCTCTGGAAGTCTCTTTGCACAGGCTTTTTTTGCTGTTAAGGATGCTGCCCGAGACCCACATACAGCAAGGAGCTGCAAGCAGTTCTTTGTGCTCACACATCACTGAGGTTGGCAGGAACCTCTGGAGATTATCTGGTCCAACCCTCTTGCTCAAAGCAGGGTCAGACTGCTCAGGACCATGTCCAGCTGAGTTTTTGGAAACCTACCATGATGGAAACTCAACGACCTTTCCCAGTGACCACCTGTGCATTCTTTTTTCTTCTTTCCTACTAAGTGCTGTGTTTTCTGGTTTTTCTCTTGGTTTGTTTTGGATGTGAAATAGAAATACTATATTGGTCTGAGAAGAGGCTAACAACAGCATGAGAACAAACCACAATGAAGAGGCACAAATTTAGTGAGAAAAAAGTGAAGCTGCAGTGTTCCCAGAAATAAGGATGTTTGTTTTCCTCTCCAGACTTTCAAGTTGTTCAATTCTCCCTGCCACTTCTGGACTGCAGAGACACAGGGTACTAACAAAATGCTGTAATCAGATGTCACTTTCTAGTATTTCTTAATATTAAAAAGGTGTCCAGAGAAGGATTTGAATGTATGGAAATGTTTTTTCCAACTGCATCAGTCTACAGTTGGATGCAATAGCTGTTACTGAGCATTGTGCAGCCTCCTTTTTTTGCATGAAAATATATCACATAGATCCATAGGTGACCACAGCACAGTTTCAGCTCTTGATTTATGGCTTTTGTTAAAATCTACCATGTAAATGTGACACATGCAAGCCCAAAATGACTAATTTGAGAATTGGAGGGCTGCCTTCCCTATGAAGCAAGGATTTTGGTTAGGGCACAGCCTTGCTGTAGCCATTCCTTGAGGATGCACAAGCTCATTTGGTTGCAGACTGTGCTCCCCTCTGAGTTTGTCCTGAGAGATTCATGAGTTCTCCTGCAAGAAATAGAATTGAGGAGACCAAAATCATAATTAAAATCTGCCAAAACATCTTACGACAACCCAGGAGGGTGCTGCAAAGCAGAGCTTGCTAAGTACAGAGAACACAGGCTTTACTACAAGTAATTGTTATCAAATAGCTGTATTACAAAGAATTGCTATGAAGTTCAACTGATAGTAGGGCATGGACTCAGTGAGCAATTGCCTCATCTGATCAGCCACTGTGAAAGTACCACAGGGCTTGGGGTTGCTTTCGGGGTTAGCACAGGTGCTTTATGGAAAGTTATTGGTTGGAAATAAATAGGAACCTCCAGCTGAAATAAACTGGGGTTGAGGAACAGAGGTTGCAAACTTTAAACTTGAGGGTAAATGTAGCCTGGATCCTTTGAATTCTTTTAATCAAGGTGCAGATGGCACAAGGACAACTCTGGCCCCAGAGCTTTTAGTCCCATTGCAAAAGTTGGGTAGAAGAATTGATCTGGGAATTTGCTTGATTTGGATGTATGTGGTATATACAGATGGAATGTGGGAAACGATGGTGTACAGATGCCAGCAGGACAAGTGGAGGGGAACTACCAAAATCACCTACAGAGAGCTCCATCTCCTATTTTGGTGAGACATAACCATGGTTTGCACCTAGATGGTTGATTTGGTAGTGGTACCCTTGTTTGCAAAACTTACAAGAACTCAAAAAGTTACCAAGTTCCTCACTGAGGTGGACTATGCCCCTCATTACCTCTTTTCTCCTCACCTTCCACCCCTAGAAAATAAAGTTTAAGTTACCCGACTTCATTCTTAAAGCTACTGGAAATCACTTTTCCTGTCCAACTACTTTTTTATGAGAGTGAGGTTTATTTTCATTACAAATCACATTCTTGATCTTGGTTCAGGCAGAAAGGGCATCCTTTGTGATTTCCAAAGAACTTCATGATTTCTCTTTCCCTTCTTTGTCCTTTTTGTTCCAGACTTTGTGGTCATATTGCAGTAATCTACAGCCTAGAGATTAGCAGGACAGCAGTAATGTACGGAATGGAGGTTCTTAGGTCAAATGTAAATGAACTTCCCCTTGGAAATTGCCAAGAAATTCCTTAGTTGGTTAGGATGACTGCAGAAAAGCATGAGACAGCTTCCTCACCATAGGCCTAGAAGATCTGGATTTCCATGCCTTGGAGACTGCCTCACAGAACTGAGGTTTGCTGTGGGATGGGACACTGGAACAGGCTGCCCATGGAAGCAGTGGAATCGCCATCCCTGGAAGTGTCTAACAGATGTGAACGTGGCTTGGTGGTGAATGTGGCAGTGTTGGGGTAACAGTGGGACTCAATCTTTTCCAAACTAAACAATTGTGTGGTTTATGATTTGGAGGAGGGTGTGTGGCACTCTGCCTGCATGGCACAGGCCAAGGTGTTGATGTTGTGCTATACATGTACATTTTCTCTGGAGAGACACATGAGTTACTGCACAGGTCAGTGGAGTTCATGGGGCCATTGAGAAGGCGGAAGGAAGAAGGAGAACGCCTTCTGTAGCCTGGTGAGCTCAGCAGGTGAAGTGACACATAAGCTTGCAAACTTCAGGTTGTCAGTCACACCACTGAGAAATGTGGTGACATCAACCATCCAATCATTGCGACTCTCCTGTGGGATGTGTAAAGAGCACTGGATATGATGAAATTAAGCAGTACAAAAGCAAAGACAGACATTATAATGACTCCCAAGCACCTGTGGAGTCTCCTGTGAGGAAGTTAACGTGCCTTCATCCTTCACCTTGTTTTTTGGCAAGGTGCTACACAGTCCTTCACAAATAAATGAGTCCACGCTGCAAAAGCATTCCCCATTGCTGGCCATCCCATTTGCTGCCACATCCTACAATATCCCTTAAAGCAATGACAGCTTCTGCATTATTTTTTAAACTCACTCATGAACCCTGGAATATAACAGGCAATGGAAACCCCAGGATGCACTTGGACAGACTGGATTTTATTCCTATGGAAAATGGTGATTGTTTCTCTTACAGACTTAAGAATCTGTTTCTAACTTATGTTTTAACTTTTGGGTTTGACGTTTTATGAAAATTCAAAGTCTTGTGATTTGAGCCCTCCTTTTGTTATATTCCACCCATCCTGCTGATCACAATATTTCTTGTAGAGTCCCAAGTTTCCACCAAACCAGTGCAAGAAGCCAAATGAAACAGAATAGTCTCACTCCTGAAATTCTGGTGCGTGTCTTTCTGGTATGACTTGTCCATCAGACTTGTCTTCTGCTTCCCCTGGCCAGACTTGTTTTTTAACAGCAACTTAAAAATAACATAACACTTGCTATTGCTGCTCTTGGCATATCACCAAGATGTTGTATGGTATTTAATTTCTGCAGTTAATTTCTTGATACCAAAATGAATTTTCCAACTTGGGAGAGCTAGGGTAGATGTCTTCTGGTTGGCTTGGCAGGGACCCAGCCTACAGAGGTCCGCAGCATATTCCATGCTGTGCACAGTGTCTTGGCTGCAGTCTTGTTCCTCTTAGTTTGTGGCTGCAACATCCCCACTTTGCTGTTGTGGTGTGTTCAAATTTGTTCTGTTCTTTCACAAACATTTGAAAAATTTCTTCTTAATGTTACTGTCTTGTGCTGGTCCATCTTCTCCTCACCAGAGAGGAGTCACCAGGGGGACTGCTTGTGAAAGAAACTCTCAACCTCACTCCTGCTTCTTTTTCCTTACAATTTCATATTAGCACACAGATTTAGTTTTCTGTTACTATTATTTACTATTTTATTACTATTCGGGTAACACCAGTCCCTTCTGAACTACGTAGGATACTGCTTGTTTGTGTAATAAAAAAGCAAAAAGTCTCTGCAATTTCTAATTCACTAAGGACAAAGAGTAGCTCGGCGGCATGAGTAGTGTGGATGAATTAAACCACAAAACTAAAGGCCAATTATACTTCGGATTTCATAGAACCATAGCAAGATGTAGGTTGGAAGGGACCTTTGAAATCATCTCATTCCAATCCCCCTGCCATGGGAAGGGACACTTTCCACTAGACCCGGATGCTCCAAGCTCCACCCAGCCTGGCCTTAAACATTTCCAGGGATGGGACAGCCTCAGCTTCTCTGGGCAACCTGTGCCAGGGCCTCACTATTCTATGGGAAATGAGTTTCTAACCTAAAATTCTCCTCTTTTATTTTAAAACTATTGTCCCTGATGTCCCCTGGATTTCCATGGGTTTCTCTGCCACAGTTTCAATTTCTGTTTGCTTTCAGGTACAGCTACTTGGAATTCATTGTTTCATATGAAAAAAGTAAATAGTTTTGCCAAAATAATAGAACTTGATTATAGTGGAAGTGCAAAAAGATTGCTGTTTGGAAAAGAATTACTCTTTTAATTGGATGCTTCGTTTTTGAAACATGAGCCCATGATGTCGTATGTATCTGTTTTTCTCTCATGAGTGCTGAAGGACTTTGCTGGCAGAAAAGGTACATGAGTTCTGAATTCAACATATGATTTCACTCTGCTCCCCTCAAAAACATATAAGTAAAAAGCAAATCAAAGGGTCAGGTGTCTACTGGATGAAGCTCTCTAGGAATGTAGCCAGGCTTCTCCAGCCATGCTGCAAGCTCCCTCTTGTTTTCCAGGAGTGTAAACAATCCCCTGCAGGTGTGTCACAGCAAACCTAAGCCAGAACAGCCCAAACTGCATCATGCTGTAAATGGTTTCCTATGAAAAACAATACCTGATCAGTTTTTATGTTGCAGTTTGAGTGTGGTGGCAGGCTGCTCTTCTTCATGATCTCACGACAAAAGAAATCGCTCCAAAAAATCAAGGTAATACAAGAAAATCCCCAAATTATTTAATCTGATCATGCCATCTACCATGACATTATAAATATGAATTTTTCACTATGAGAATGAATTCTTCACTATGGATTAGAACTAGATGATCTTTAAGGTCCCTTCCAACCCAAATCATTCTGTGGTCATTCTATGTGTCAACTGGAATAGAAAAATTAAGCTTTTTACCAATCTGCATTTAATTCTTATTCTGCTGTCCACACGTCTCCCATACTCTGCTTTTACAGGTGAGCTTTCATAATAGAACTTCTAAGCACAAAAGGCTTTTGCTGAAGCAAGGACGACTGTGCTGGATCTGAGTGATGGGAACATCACCTAGCAATGATTGGTTTTGTATCAGTACTGAACTGCCAGTCTAAAAGCCACAAGGGAGTGTTGTTGTTCTGGGGAAAAAGTGTTCACCTCACCAAACTGTTCAGATGGTGGGAAACACAGCTGGACCAGCTGTGGCTTCCACGTCAAGAAGTATGCAGGAGTCCTTTTCATGCAGCCTATGGAAAAAACCCACATGAATGGCTGTAGTGGACCAATATCTTGCCTCTCATCAGGACCCATCCCACTACTGTCTCTCATGCACTGACCCAACAGTGTGATGCAGTGTGAGCTCTGCCTCAGCTTGGCACATTTATAATAATGTATTTCTTTTTCCAGTGGAAAACGGATATAATAACAAGGTGGTTGTGATTTTGTGTGTGGGGGACACTTCTCTATGATATGGCAGCTGGGGACGTGGTTTAGTGGTGAACACGGTGGTGCTGGTTTAAGGAGTACTTAATGATCTTAGAGGACTTTCTCCAACCTTAATCACTCTATGATTAGTGTTTTCCTTATCCTCAGGCCCTTCTTCAAATAAACACCAGTAGGCTGCTGATCAATTCTCTCCTTTGGGAAAGCATGCCTTTGTGGTGAAGAGGCTTAACAAGGGCTCGTGTCACCAGAATCTCTGTGACCCCAAGCTAATAAATCACTTGCTCTGCTCTTCACTTTGGCTCTCCAAGCCTTTGGCCATCTACCTTCTCCACAGGGTAGTGCAAAGATAAAATCCATTTGTGATTCTGAGTTGCTTGGATACTATTGGCACTTAGGGCAAAATTAAAAGTACATAAATAAAAAAATGCATCTTCTGGAGTCTTTTCTCTGGTCTCCAACCCTCCTCATGTAATTAACCAACTGCTATGTCTTTCCTTGGGCCAGTTTGACATCTCAAGCTGCTGCTCATCTGGTGTCCTCACTCAGCAGCTCTCCACAGGGTCTTGTAACTTCTCTCCCTAATTAGCGGCTTTTAATTGGCAAATCATCACTCTCTTCCAGCTCAATTCCTCTCTTCCCTGATGTTCCTGGTGATGCCTGAAGAATAACACCCAACTGACATTCTTTTCCAGGGCTTCCCCCACACTATCTGCTCCTCAGAGGAAGTTGTGCTCAATTTCAGCCTTATTTTGCTATTAGATTATACGTTATTTACATAAAGAGAGATTCTCTGACTGCCTATAACCTTTATCACTTATGGTTTGTCCAAGTTTATGCGTTAGACTAAAAAATCCATAGAAGTCATAGCTATAACTGTACAAATACAACCATGCAGTGATGTCCAAGGCGTTTGTAGTTCTGATATGAGATAAAGTGTTTTACAGGGTTAGGTTAAGATGGGTTCAAAGGGAGTGTACATCAACCAGTGCATGCTAATGGTAGTAGAGCTACACTGGTTGAAACCTGCTTAGGAGCAGGTGGTGATTAATTCCACTAATTTTTTATTATTTTAAACTGCCTTTCGCTGCATTCCCAAATGATCTTCCCACTACACAGAAGGTCAGGAGGTACCACTTTGGTGACTATAAAAGAACTGGAGGTCATCCTGGCTGCTTCTCAATTTTCAAAAACCACTTTTTTCTTTTGTTATTCCCTTTCTCCTGACTTAGGGCAATACACATGGTTCCAGTAGTGTAACTTCATGGGTTCCAACTCTCCCAGTAGGCCAAACAAGGTCAGAGCATGGTCGTGTGGTTGTCAAGACCTTAACTGTCAACACAACAATTGCTATTTGTGCAAAGTGACCTGAAACACTTATTCACAGGTCTGAGCACATGCTTCAGAACAAATTCCTCCTGAGCGGAAGCCTTGAAGCAAAACTCAGCATTTGCGCAAATGCAAAAAAATAATTTCTTTATACAACAAAGCGAAATCTCACTTGAAAATTATAGAATCACAGAATGGTTTGGGTTTGAAGTGACCTTAGAGCTCATCCAGTTCCACCCCCTACCTTCCAGTATATCAGGTTATTCCAAGCCCCTTCCAACCTGGTCTTGGACACTTCCAGGAATGCGGCAGCCACAGCTTCTCTGGGCAACCTGTGCCAGGGCCTCACAACCCTCACAGCAAAGAATTTCTTCCTAATATCCAATCTAAATCTACCTGCCTTCAGCTTAAAACCTAATCCATGTCTTCATGTCACTGGGTTCTTTGTTTTAGGCTTGAAATGGTTAGCTTCATATCTTAGCTGGTCTTCCTCGTCCTTTTGTAGCTGATTATAAACGCAGTGCAATGAATTCCATTTATTAGATAACATTTGTAGGGGACCTTAGATGTGAACAGTATTTTACAGATTACAGGTAAAACATACTCCCTGTCTAGGACACTTTGAAATCTACAGTAGTCAAGTTAAACACATGGCAGGGCACAAGAAAATATTTAATCACTAGGATTACGTGAGGTTGCCAGGGATTAGAAAAGAGGAATGCTGCTTGGAGAGCTGAATTTTAAGCAGCGCTTTGAAGAAAAGAGGACATTTTGCAGATGAATGCAGAGAAAGGGCAAAGGCACAAGGCCAAGAATATGAAGAGATAAAAAAAAAAATTAGATAAGAAGATAGAGATAAGTGCATCGTGAAATAATAGTCTGGATCTTGGGTGGAAAAACTCCATTTATGAAGGTTGGAGAGTAGTGCAGGTAGAAAAGGAGGGGTCTTAGGACAGCTCTGTTTATAATTTCAACTGTGTGATTGAATACCATGTGATTTGTTTGTCTCCAAGAGGGACGTGTGGACTTGGGAATGAAAGAAAAGCATGACTGATGTGCTGCAGCAAGGACAGAAAAGGTGGGAAAAGAGTCAGAGGTCTGTGAGTCAACCCAAGGTTTTGGGTTGGGATCAGGAAGGAAAGGTGGGATCTGGAAGGAAAATGATTTCACTTCTGGGAACAAGAAGTGTGTTTGAAATGCAGGTCTTGGTAGTGAGAGGTCCCTGTGTCGAGATAGAGAGGGGAGAGAGGTCAGAAGTTAAAAGTACATAAATTAAAAAATGCATCTTCTGGAGTCTTTTCTCTGGTCTCCAACCCTCCTCATGTAATTAACCTACTGCTGTGTCTTTCCTTAGGCCAGTTTGATATCCCAAGCTGCTGCTCATCTGGTGTCCTCACTCAGCAGCTCCCCATCATGGCTGGATGGCAGGAGAAGCATGGACGAAATACTTCAGGAGAGAAGGTGGGTAGAAGGAAACATGGAGGATCAAAATCATGATCTAGCCCAACACCAATACACAGAACAAGATTAGAGATAGAGGAGCCCTTGCAGAAAGGTTTGTGGGAAAATGTTCAGGGACACCTTCTTCAACTTCATTCTGTCAAAGACATTGTTCCCTCTGTCTTCTCCAATGTAGAGGGGACAACTGCTTCTGCCTGGATGTGGCCATTGTTGCTTATCATAGAATCATGGAATGAGTTGGGTCTGAAGGGGCGTTAAAGATAATCTAGTCCAATTCCCTGCCATGGACAGGGACACCTTCCACTAGATCAGGTGGACTTCCAAAACCACAAGTCTGTGCTTTTCCATTCTGTGCCTTATCCTTGATAAATTTCCCCTTCAGATAAATCTACACCTTGCAGAAACCTTGATGGCTTTTACTGAGCATGACTTGCTTCCCTGTGCTCCCCTGTCTGTGTTCACCTGTCTGCCCCTTGTTTATTCTTTGACTGTGAGTCAAGCAGACCCTCCAGCTGACCTTCAGGGTGCTGCAGTGATGCAGGAAAGCCACGTCCTGATCTAGGTTTTCCACCCTGGTAGCTGATGCAGAATGGGTTATCACCCTTCTCTTGGCAGGGCTAGTGGAGCTCTCTCCCTTGAGTGTACTAATACGTGTCAAAAAGAACAATCCACCTTTATGTTCCTCTAATTTCTACAAGAACCTGAGTTAAAAATTAGCATCATGATGTGGATTCAGGAACTGATTGAGGCACCTTGCTGGACACAGGATCTGAGAAATCTCCTGGTTTAGCAATATAAATGTAGAGAGAATAAGCTGTCTCCAGCAGCACCAGTGTAACAGAAGAGAGCTACCAGCAACTGATGAGTGGGGAGGTGGATGTATTAAAGACAAAAATAAAGAAACCCATAAAAAAATTTCAGGAAAACAGCTTTTTTTTCCCCCTTGGTTCTTTTCATGCCTGTGCTTGGTGAAACAATTCCCATGAAAAAAAATGAGGGTAGAAAAATAACAGCCTTTTACAAGCCAAAATTTGATTATGAGTAGAAAAACAAACTCCTCTAACAGCAGCTGCTGTTTTATATGTTGGCCTTAAAGCACATAGTATTATGAAACTTGGAAACCAATATTTAGCAACTGCAGTAATCCAGTTAATTTAATAGACATTCACTTACATCCTGTTTATAAGATGTCCCTGAGCATCTGCAATATTACAAAGATGTATTGTGATCTTTGTGACAAGGTGATTAGAGGAGATTGTTTGCTTGGGGTGCTGGTGATGAATTACAGTTTGATTTACAGTCTAGAAAGTAAGTGAAGTATGTTAACACTTTGGTTGAGAGGTCTTCAGCTAGTTCAAGTTGACCTGGGCCATTTGAAGACAAAACTCTGGTCAGCCTTTTTATTCTTGGTTTTAATCAAAATCAAGTCATTTTACAGGACCTTGTAATTTGTTTACGTAGCTGCAGTATGGTTTTTGGCATTATTTATACTGTGTTTTGTTTGATGATATTACCCAAACCATGTAAATTGTCTGGAATTGAACTTCAGTATTTATAAAAAGTCTGGTATTTACCTTCAGAGCTTTTAACCCAGGAAGTTAGAATGAAATTGGGAATCAGGAGAGGGGAGAGGGCTGTGTAAATATTCCAAATTAAATGAAAATTTACCAGGTTATAAAGTTTTCTTCAGCAAACACTCCCATGCAAGGATGTCCTAGAAGATATCTGTGCATGACTGAGGAATCTTATGCTGCTTGTGGGACTTGGAACTGGGGCCAAGTGCTTGCACAACCACTTGAGTGGCTGCAGAATTACCACACAGGTAGGAGGTGAAAAACTCTGTTTCCTACCAGTCTGAGCCCTGAGCATCTTCACTGACATGTTGGAGATGTAAGTCATCAAGTAATTTAGCAAGGTGGGCAAAGCTCACATCCAGTTTCCATGCTGGTAGAGCTGATTTCATCACTTCTGCAGCAAAAGAAGCAAAAGCAGAGCAATAGCAGAGCCTGTGTCTCATTTGATCATCTTGGTGGCTGCCTTTTGCCACTGTAGTGTAGGGACAACCTGCATGGCCAAAATTTCTCCTCCACTCATCCTGCAAACAAACAAGAGGATTCTCTCTGAAACCTATTAGGCAGCTGGAAATCCCCAGCCTGAGCAGTTTGTACAGTAGTAGCAGGGAGTGTTTGTGATAGCAGCCAAACAACCTATGCTCCTGGAGTGCAGGACTGTGAGGAAGCAAGTCCAAAATCAATAACACCCAGAAGCACAACAATTAGCTCGCATACACAGTTAAACCTCACTGCCTAAAATATCAGCTCAGAGCACATATTTACCTACTTATACTTCCTACTAAAAATAAACAGAATAAAGTCATAAACCTACTGTGTGAGTAGGTGGGGGAAAAAACATCACATGTGAAGCATGTGATACAAACGCCTCTGTGCAACGTGTTCAGGCTCCTTTCCCATCTCACCTTCCTTGCAGCAGTCTGGATTGAGTTGCTGGACAATTCTTGCCAGCAAATACCAGGACAGTGTGTCTGCTTTGTGTCTATGTTGTTATCAATTATCCACAGCTACTGCAGCAACATTTCCAGGGAAAAGTTACCAGAAATTCTTACCTTATTTGGGTTTGGGAGGTTTTTGGTTTTTTTTTTTTTTGTTTTTTTTTGTTGGTTTTTTTGTTTGTTTGTTTGGTTGGGTTTTTTTGTTTTTTTTTTTTGTTTTGGTTTGTTTTGGTTGGTTTGTTTGTTTGTTTGTTTGTTTGTTTGGGGTTTTTTTGCTCATTTGGTTTTCTAGTGTTTGTTTGCTGGAGAAACCGGGTTAGGACTCAGATCCCAAGTTTGTTTTCTGGCTTTGCCCCGGATTCACTGGCATTGTGGGAAACAGGTTGCACTCCGGCACATGTTGGAGGTTATGATTGCTCCTTTTGTTTTCTTTCTCTCAGGGAATTTTCTCCCATCTATTGCTAAGAGACAGTAAGAGAGAAAAGAAGTAGCGACACGGAGAAGGGACAGGAGTGCAGCTGGCAGGCATTCTCTTGGGAAGGGCAGAGATACCGTGAGATTTTGGCTGGGTGGTGAGGCACTGGGCTCGGCTCCTCTCTCTCACTCTCAGCATCAGAGGAGAATCATCGAGCTTTTGCTTACTGGGGGAAAAATCCACTGCTACTGCCAGAGCCCAGCCCTGTACTGCTTCTCCTGCTGTGGGTGAGCCTTTGCTCATGAGAGCAGCCATTGAACTGGGACCTTACTGGCACCAATTCTCCCAACTGCATCTTCTATCCCAGAACCTGAGTCAGACCCTTCCTCAGCTCTCCTTCTGACCTTGTTAATTCTAGGATGTGTAGATGTTCTCTGCTGGGTCTGGCTAGTGTGAGGAGAGGCTGGGAGAGGGGTATGTGCCATCGTGCTTGGGCAGGCAGGCAGGGTGTGGGCAGGAAGCCCTGAGACCTTCCTTGTCATGTGCTGTAAGCACACCCATCTCTTGGGAAGCTCCTGCTTCTGCCTCGTGTGCCATGGCACGGATGGGAGCAGTGTGTGCCCTCCCAGACACTGCTGGTTCAATGCATGGATAGCTTGAGCACTCAGCTGGGTATTCCAAGATCCTCCCAGCCTGTCTTCCCAAGGACCAAGTAATCCCAACATCTCTTGTATCACTCAAGCAACCTTCTGGTAGAAGAGTGGTCATTGGTCTTAGTAGAAACAGGACACAAAACCTGGGTAAGTCACAGGTGTGTTGGGTACAGGCCAGTTGGAAGATGGGTACCCAAGTTCAAGAGAGAAACCCAAAACCTCTTGCAAATTCATCTGATGTTCTTGAAAAACTGAGGACATACATTTATTTCAGAAACTTAACAGGAAACTAAAGCTATATTAAATGCCTTACTTCATCTGAGTTGATTGTCTACTGAAGTATCTTAGCTTGGGGCCAATCACCTCAACCAGAGCCCTGCTGGAAGGTGCTTTAGCTCCTTCCTTACACATACATACAGGTTTTCTTGCTGGGGAAACCAGCACAGAAAGAGTAGAGGAAGAGGTGCAGCTGGGTCTCCTTCCCACACACATTTAGGAGCGAGAAATGCTGCCTGTTCCTACTCTTTTGCTGTTCCCTGATGCCCATCTCACCCTCCAGCCATTTCAGGATAGACATAATAAGTGACCTTCTGCCTAAAATCCATTTTCCTTCCACACTCTTTTCCAGTTATGGATTTGGGGAGCAAGCTTGGACATCCAGGCATTAACTCAGTGTAATCTTCTGTTGGATCCCTGCTTCATTCAGGATGTAAATTGTTATGCTCTTTGTCCCCAAGGAAATTATTAGAAATAGTACCTTGGTGCACACATACAACCTGCACAGAGCAGCAGCTGGGTGAAAGGCCAAGCTGTGTAGCACAAATTGTTAGCCAGTGTCTCCTGGGTGAAGGTTATAGTGCTTTTCACTTGCTTGGAATCCTTTGAATATTTTGTGGTTGTTACATGCTATTTTCTTAAGAGTCCCATATAGGACCACTGTTTCAATTTTTTTTTTTTTTTTTTTTNTTTTTTTTTTTTTTGTGAGGAGAGAAATTATTTGTGGTTTCTTTCACTAGCAGGTAACAGATCTTTTGATTAAAAACTAAAATGAAAAATCCATCATGCAGCAAAAAGAGCTTTGAATAATATCTTTCAGACTAACTTGAAGAAAGGCAAATGGTCCCCTATTTTTTAAGTGATCCACAGCCCTGAACATCTGTCCCAAAATATTCAGGCTCCAGGCTGCCAGCAAAAGAAGGACTGGAGGTTAAAGGCTTGACCTCCCTGAAGAAACTACTCAGCCAAAAAGGACTTTGGCTCAAAGGCTCACTGGAGGACAGATAAAGTTTCAGTCCAGAGCAGAAACTGGTGCCAGTAGTTTGCTCAGATGCAACATTTTAACTGGAGATTTATTGAGGGGTTTTTGTTTGTTTTGTTTTTCTATTGTTTCTTCTTGCAAAGTTGAAGTTTGTTCAGTAACACTGTGCTTCAGTCTTTTGTACGGATTATCGGACACTTATGAAAATCAAACAAACAAACAACCTAAGTTCACAGTCAGCAAGTTTGTAATGAAAGGTGGACTGGTGACCTCTTGACAAACCTTCAGCTGAGATTTTGGCAGAACTAAAAGTAAAAAGCTGTTTTCCTTATTTGCTGCCAGCGTTTTTATGTTTCCACTGGCTTCACGGGGCACCAAATGGACACCAAATGTGGACAATATAATTTCCAGCACAATGCATGATGTATGACTCCCCTCACGAGGCTGTGTTTGTGGAAAGTATTGTACCTTGTGGTCTTTAACTAAACACAGGTGAAGCTCTGAGTTTATTCGTAAAGTCTGGGATTACTTCAGCTGTCACCATGGAACAGAAAGATAAACAGAACTAATAAAGTAATGAACTTTAAAAAACACTCCTGAGACTTCAGGCTGTCTATAATTTGCACAGTGAATCAGGAGAAAATGCACTTGTAGGGGATAAGGAAAATGGGGCTCTGAAGCCAGTGATTTGGCTTCATAACAGGGTAGGCAGAGGTCTCTCCACGTGTCTAAGTTAATGTCTATCTAAAGGCACCCCTAAGTCTGACTGACAGCAAAGGAGGGTGCCACTGAGCTCAGGATCAGGACCTCAGAGTTGCAGTGTCTGACTCTCTCCATAGTTCTAAGTTGTTTATTTAAACCCAAACTTTGTTTGCTGGTCTAGCCCAGATGTGACCAAGTGCAACCCCTCTGACCTTGTGAAATTTCTATTATTTATATCTTATGGGATTAACTTCAATATAGGACACAGAACTGTCTCCTAGCCTAAATCTTATAAACTCCATACTTTCATTTATGCCTAATCCACACCTATCTCTCACACCACCCTTGAATCCCACCTAAATGAAGGGAATGGGTTTCTTTATCCAAAACCCATGAAGTCCTCAAAAGGACTCACAATATCTGTGATAATATGTCTATGTGATTATACCACATTTACGCTCTTTCTTGTTTTACAGTAATGGAGGGAATTTGCTCAGGGACTTCAGTCTATAAAACACCCCAGCTGGCACCTCTAGTTCGCATTAACATTCAGAGTGAAGGCAAAGGTGCTGAAGAATAATAGCAAGATGATTGTTCCCTTAGTGTAATGCTTTTATACTCTCAAAGCAATGCTGGGCAGGACAAAAGCTGCTTTGCCAGGGAACTTGCCAAGGGATTCACAGCTGGAGGGGACTGACTCACAGATAAAAACTGAAGGGCTGAATAGAGTCTGAAACAAAATAATAATAAAAGTCATTGGCCTTTTTTTGAGGAGGAAATGCATTTCTGCTCAGGCTGAGTGGAATAAGTGGGTTGGAATAATCATAAGATATGACTGTTGATAATAATAATCAGTGTACTGGGTCAGTCAGGAAATACCGGCTCTGCTTCAACGACATAAATGGGGAAAAAATTGCTTCAGGGTTCTTGTTAAGCAGCAGAGGGAGACAGTCAGTGATGTATCATGCCTCTATCCCTGCACACCAGTGTAATTTCCTCAGTGGGTAAGTAATCATGCAAAGTGAGTCCAGAGGAGGCCACAAGGATGCTCCGAGGACTTGGAGCCCCTCTGCTCTGGAAACAGGCCAGGAGAGCTGACGGTGTTCAGCCTGGGGGAGAGAAGGTTTTAGGAAGACCTCAGAGCCCCTTTCAGTGCCTAAAGGGACTGCAAGAGAGCTGGAGAAAGACTTTGGACAAGGGTCTGGAGGGACAGGACAAGGGTCAATGGCTTCCAACTGCCAGAGGGCAGGGCTGGATGGGATATTGGGCAGAAATTCTTGTCTGTGAGGGTGGTGAGGCCCTGGCACAGGTGGTCAGAGAAGTTGTGGCTGTCCCATCCCTGGAAGTGTTCAAAGCCAGGCTGGATGGTTCTTGCTTCCATTTTAGGAAATCTGGTCTAGTGGAAGGTGTCCCTGCCCATAGCAGGAAATTTAGAACCAGAGATCTTTTAGGTCCCTTCCAACCCAAACCACTGTTATTCTATGATGAATATTTCTAATTCATGTTCAATCTCAGTGATTTAGGCTTTTGTTTCTATACCAGTGGTTGCTCTTTCCCTTTCCCCCCAGATTCACACCAGTAGACTCCACGGGAATTAAAGTTTTTCCTGAAGTAAACATGTGAAGCATCAAGGGAAGCTGGTGCACTTATTCGTCCTCCTGACCCAGTCTGTAAGAAATGCAATCAATATGGCACTGTCCTGCACATTATCCAATGTGGATATGTGGATAGAAATAACTACTAATGACTAAGCAGATTGATTGCTTCCCCTACTGTACCAGGAAACCAGCATAACACAAGGTTCATTGACATTTACCAAAATCTTGGTTATCCTGGAGTTTTCCTTCCCAGCATATCCAGGAACTGATCACAGCATTGTTGTGGCTCCTAAAAGTTGGGCATTGGGTACTTATTGAATTCCATGCCTAACTGCCTCCCGCTCCACAATACAGACCAAAGCTACAGATTGACTTTGCACAAAAGATTACGCTTGACCCGTCTCTTTTCTTAGCACCATTTCATTCACTTTCTGCGTTATAAATGCTGCATGCATCTCACAGCAAATAAAATAGATATCTGTGTGCCCAGTTACATATGGGCCCTGGCTTCTTCTCTCCAGCCCTTTAGTCCTATCTCACCATTGTTAAGTCTTACGAGTTTCTTTTTCTCTTTCTTGCAGCATTTGCTTTTGGCCTGGAATAGCTGGGGAATTTCCACTTAAAAATTATTTATCAGGAAGCCTACATGGTGATTTGCAAATGTCACAGTCTTTTAATCTGAAAGACAAATCTTATCTGGTGTGGGGGAATAATGTGTAGGGGTTGCTGGTCAACACATTTTTCTTTGTCCTTTCTGAAAGTCACTTCTGGCTCCAGGGCTTTATGTAAAATGTTGAGTTTCATAGAATCATAGAATGGTTGGTGTTGGAAAAGATCTTAAAGACCGTCTAGTCCAACACCCCTGCTGTGGGCAGGGACACCTTCCACTAGACCAGGTTGCTCCAGCCCCATTCAGCCTGGCCTTGAACACTTCCAGGGACGGGGCAGCCACCACTTCTCCGGGCAACCTGTGCCAGGGCCTCACCACCCTCACAGGGCAGAATTTCATCATATAAGCTCCCCTTCAGTGCCCTGTAAGAACAAGAAGGAGGATCAGTGGGGGCCCAGAGGGATTTGACTGACTCAAAATACATCAAAACAACATTTTTGGGGGGCAATTGTTTGTAGCTTTACCTACACAGCTGCTGGTGCCTTTGTGCTGTGCTGCAGCTGAGTGCCTCGGCTGGCTGCTGAGCTGAATGGTGGTGATGTTGCCAGAATTGTTTTTGCTTTTATATATTCTCTACATATATATTTGTAGCTCTAGCCTATTATAGTATTCGTAGCAAGTCCCAGTACTTTTCCCTACCTTTTCCCTATGCAGAAAGACAAAACACATTCCAGAGCTCCAAGCACCAGGAGGTACAAGGCCCCTATCCTATCTTGGTTCTTCCTGGGAACCAAGGTTGAAACCAGCTCTTAGGGACATGGGGACATTGACAGCTTGGTCAGAGAGGAATCTTCCAGCTATCAGCCAGTATGTGAGAAAGTATTACTTACACACAGAGCTGGGAACTGTGAGAAGTTTTGAGTAAACTATCTTGCACGTGCTGTTTTTCCATCTTGGTGTTTGGAAGCTGTTTACTAATGGGTGTCGGTACTGGATAGCCAATGGTGATCAGGAGGTGTTGATCAAAGAACCAATAACCAGGTGCCACTCGAGTGAACCTGTCTATAAAAATGAGTTTATTGTAATAATAAAGGCCTTTTGACGTCCTGGAGTTTATGTTGCCTTCCTTGACCGTCCCTACTGCAACAGCGACAGAGACACATTTTCATAAACAAAGTTTAGTTCCCATCTGAGGGGGAAGGATTTAGAAAGGGGTTGAACCAGGGAGGAATTGCCTTACCACTTGTGCCCCTAACTGGTGATTTTTGTAAATTTGCTAATTTGCTAAACTTATAAAACTGCATTCACCCTGTGTGGAGGTGGGCATTTGGGCATTTAGGCATTTTGCTTTTCTGGCCCTTGGAGGCCTCCAGTAAAGACCAGCCTTTATATTACCTCCCAGACTATTATTCTCTCAAAAGTGTGTTGTTTCATTTCTAGGTTCTTTAAGGCATCAGTATCACCTCTCATGGTGGTTTCCAGGCTGTTAATGAGCAGGCACCCAAAAACAATCCCTAAGGCACACCCTGGGGATGTCCCCAACTTGCACATGTTGAGATCATGAAGTGTCTGTCCAGAGTTTGTGGGGTCCACAATTGTCCTTGCAGCAACATCTGGAGTCCAATCCCATCCCATCTTCTCCTTGTACAGGTCAATGGAGCTGGACAGTGATGGAGGAGTGTGATCATAACTGAGCCAAGCAGTGTCGCCAGGATGTGTTCTTAGGTGTCACTTCACCCATGACACTCGTGACATCCATGGCACCACTCACTGCACTGCACAGCTCACTCTTTTGACACTGGGTGGTGTGTGAGCAATACTGCCCTGAAGCCTGGGAGGAGTGGCAGAGATGAAGTGGACGAAGTGGCAGAGCAAGGATTTTACAGAGGCTTGAAATGAGCAAAAGTGATCAATTCTGTGGATTTCTCTTTACCTGTAAAGCAACGAAATCCTAGTCCTGCTGATGTGATTTTCTTGTGGATTTTTCTGAGACAGCCGCTAAGCTCAATTTTGCATAACACTGGTAGGGGTAGGGGTTCTAAAAAAAAGGTAGGGATTCTTTGCTGCTCAAATTACCCCTGAACTCAGCTGTCTGAGTCCAGCGTTTGACTAAATGTTCTGAGGTGAAATCCACATGTATTGTGTGACAGATACGGGTTTTGGTAGCCCGGATGTTTTCAGAGTTGCCTCAGCTGTAATTAGCTATTGAAGATTTGTGGCCTAGGAACGTTTAGAACTATTTCAAATTATCTTCCCCTAATTTGTGATAGTAATTTCTGAGAAGGGCAAGACATACTTGCAAACCCACTTCTGCCTTTGTGCGTGGGTAGAGGTTTGTGTGATTCTAAGCTGGTCTCAGTCAGCACGATCCCCCCACTGGCAGATCTGGGGAGTAAAAAGTCCCCCAAACCTGCTCCTGCCACCACAAGTGATGCCACTCGGAGATATGATGCAATGTTTCCTTCAGCAGCAAGGTCTCCATTGCACAGACTGCTTCCATTTCTTCATTTCCTCTGCCCCAGCCTGACGTCGTCTCCTGCTCTCACTCCTACCTAGCGACCTTTGCATCCTCAAAGTGCTTTCGTTTTAATTACTTTTATCAGTACCTGCTTGCAAACCCATTGTGAGAACATCTCATGCCTGTGTGTGGTGGAAACTGGGTCTTGGTCACAAAAAAGGGGTTAAAGTGTAATATTGCAGCATCACACAAAATTAACTGCTTATGAAGCTCACAGATTTACAGGTCTGAAGACAATTTAACTTAAACTCTTCATTCCCAAAACCTGTAAGGGATTTTTGAAGCCTTGAGCATAGGATGGATTCAGATTAAGCTTTTCAGAGAGGTCAGGTTTCTTAGGATGCTGTTCCAAATTTGGCTGAAACTGAACATAAAAAAATACCATTTCTGTCTAGGAGTTGTCTGATAGTCAGTAATAAGCAGAACCTAACAGGTAGGAACCTACAGAGCATTAAAAGGTTAAACAAAGCACACTGTGATGTCCTAAGCTGAATTCTTCTGCCTAGGAGGGGTCTACTGCTATTCAAACTGTGAGGGAACTGGTGATCTGGGATGTGTCTGCAGTGAGATGGGTCAGGGAGTGGTAGTTTCTTCCCAAGAAATTGTGGCTGCCAAGATAAATCATCTTGTGCAAGTCTTTGGAATAATGAAAATAAAATTGTTCCTTCTTACCACATTTTCCTGGAGTGTGCTCCCACCACAGGGCCAGAAGAGAGCAAGTCACCTAAGGCAACCATTGACACTTTCACCTCAAACTGGCAAAGTAAAGACACTTTAATCTGCAGGGCGTGATGCAATACTTAGTTTGATCCCAACTCTGTTTTCCTACTGGAGCCACACCATATATTCTTATCTCATGGTGATGGATAAGGGATCTCAGTGGTGTTTTGGGATAATACCTGAGTGCAGGTCATTCTAGAGGGAAAGGGATGGGAAGGAGCCTCAGGACACATCATCTGACCAAATGATGTGTTCAATCATAGCAGATCATGCTGCACATGTCTGCAGTTTGTACACAACTTCAGAGCTCTGCTTGGGTCTGCTTGAGGAGCCGGGAGCTTTTGGACACCAGGAAAGGACACCAGATGCCTCGGAGATGATGACCAGCAATTTTGACTCACCTTGACGTGGGTGAAAAGAGCAGAGATGGGACCCCCAGGAGCTCTCTTCTGCAGCCCTTGTGAGCGATGATGTGCTCTGCAAAATGCTGTGAGATGACTGGGAGGCAAGCACAGTCTTTCCATCACCTCCAGCCCGTTCTGGATCAGGCCCAGGATGTATCACTGTGGCCGTGGTGTGGGCCTGGTCCCACTGCACACATGACTCTGTTACCAAGTAAGGTTTCTTTTAAGGATGTAGCTGATTGTGCAGCAAGACTGGAATTACAGGGAGGGGACAATGTAAGCTGGTTAACTGTTTTAACCCACACATTCCTCCCCCTACTTCTCTTTTGAGTTTAATTTTTAAAATGGTCTGTAGGGTTTTTTGCCAAATAGCAGTTCATCAGTTTTTTTGGTGAAACTTTCACAGCTGGGGACTTTCCATGGTTATTTGGAAAAAGTGATGCAAATTGTAAATCATGTCTTAATTTGACCTAGAATATCTAAGCCTCAGACAACATGTCATCATACTGAAGATAATGCACATGCTCAGAAACTCAGAAGGTATCCTTTGAAAACTCACACCAGCAATAGCCTCATTTATTTTAATAAAAAGTAGTTCAATTCTATAGCTGCTCCTAAAATGAGATAATTAAATTTATGCATCAGATATACCTTTTTCCCCTTCCTGACTGACAATGGGACCATACAAGAGAATAACTGGGGAGAAATAAATGGCTGTTGAAAAATTTTATATGGGATTTCAATAAGCAACTGGTAAGTTAGCTATGTTTCTTTTGATTTGTTGCTCCAATACAGAAAAAGCATGGCCTGGAGTTCAAAGCCTACATCTTCAGCTAAATATAAAATCATGGAGTCATAGAATGATTTGGGTTGCAAGAAACCTTAAAGATCATCTAGTTCCAATGCCCTGCCATGGGCAGGGACGTCTTCCACTAGACCAGGTTGCTCCAACCCCCGAACAACCTGGCCTTGAACACTTCCAGGCGTGGGGCAGCCACAACTTCTCTGGACAACCTATGCCAGGGCCTCACCACCCTCACAGACAAGAATTTCTGCCCAACATCCCATCTAACCCTGCCCTCTGGCAGTGAGAAGCCATTGGCCGTTGTCCTGTCTCTCCAGACCCTTGTCCAAAGTCCCTCTCCAGCTCTCTTGCAGGCCCTTCAGGCACTGGCAGGGGCTCTAAGGTCTCCCTGGAGCCTTTTCCTCTCCAGGCTGAACACCGCCAGCTCTCCCAACCTGTCTCCAGAGCAGAGGGGCCACACCCCTCAAAGCATCTTTGTGGCCTCCTCTCTGCTGGAGCACTTGCCGGTGAAGACAAAACATCATTTTGTATCTCAGCCTTCTCCACATCTTGGGTAACCAAGTCTCCCCTTGCCTTATGTAGAGGCATAAATTTTTCCTAGTATTACTTTTATCACCAAAATACCTGTAGAAGCTCTCCTTGTTGCCCTTGGCATCCCTGGTCAGATGTAATTCTGCTAGAGCTTTAGCTTTCCTAACCTGATCCCTGGCTGCTCAGACAACTTCTCTGCATTCATCCCATGATACCTTTCCTTGCTTCCATCCTCTGTAGGCTTTCTTTCTGTGTTTGAGTTTGTCCAGGTGCTCCTTGTCCATTCATGTAGGCCTCCTGGTGTTTGTGTCTGAATACCTCTTTGCTGGGATGCATTGCTGCATTCATCCCATGATACCTTTCCTTGCTTCCATCCTCTGTAGGCTTTCTTTCTGTGTTTGAGTTTGTCCAGGTGCTCCTTGTCCATTCATGTAGGCCTCCTGGTGTTTGTGTCTGAATACCTCTTTGCTGGGATGCATTGCTCCTGAGCTTGGAAGAGATAATCCTTGAATATTTAACAGCTTTCTTAAGCCCCTCTTCCCTCTTGGGGTTTATCCCATGATACTCTTCCAAGCAGATCCATGAAGACACCAAAGGCTGCTCTCCTGAAATCCAGGACAGTGAGTTTGCTATGTGCCCTCCTCTCTGTAAGGATCTTGAGTTCCATCCAATACTTCATGGTCACTGCAGCCCAGGCTGTCCTTCAGCTTCCAATTCCTCACCAGCCTCTACTTCTGGGTGAAAACTAGGTCCATCATAACACCTCTCATCCTTAGCATCTCTATCACTTGGAGAAGGAAGTTATCATCAACATTTTCTAGGAACCTCCTGGTTTATGTGCTGCTGTGTTGTCCCTCCAACAAGTATTGGGGTGGTTGAAATCCCCCATGAGGACCAGGGTTCGAATGTGAGGCTACTCCTATCTACAGATGCTTTTATCCACTTGTTCTTCCTGGGCAGGTGGCCTGTAGCAGAGCCCCACTGCAATGTCACCTGTCCCTTTCTCTCCTTTGATCCTGAGCTGTGAGCTCATCCCCATCCATCCCCAGGCAGATCTCCATGCACTCCAGCTGGTCATTGACAACACCGACTGCTGTCTGTCCTTCCTGAAGACCCTATATCCTACCATTCTGACACTCCAGGCATAGCAGCCATTGTTGGGGAAGACGAAATAGGAAAGCCTTATAAATGTGATTGCCTGGCAAAAGATTTTGAGAATATGGAAACTATAAGCGAGATTGAAATGAAAGCAAGCTTTGAGATACTAAGCCCTAGTTACTGAACAACTGGAAAACAATGGTATGGCTGGCTGAAGGTAATCCCCTTTTGACTGAACAATGCCCTCTGCTTGCAGACAGGTCCAAGGGTCAGAGCAGACCCTACTATCTTGGTAAAAGGGGTCCAAAGAGTCATTTTTAGGGTTCAAAATGTAACACAGTATGGTAATGTAATGATTCTTATAGGCTGTATGTAAATGCTATAGGATTTGTATCTTGTACTAGATTGGTTAATGAAAATTAGAATACTCAGCACAGAAGAAGATTTATGGTATTGTAACGAGAACTTGGCCCTCTTGCTCTTGCGCTCTTGCTCTTTCGGGCCTGCTCTGAGCTGCGGCTGGCAGCTCCAAGCAGGGCTCATGCACCCACACCCTCTGCAATAAACCGCGTGCTCCAAGACCTGACTTCAGAGATCTCTCATCTCTGTCCATCCCGACCGTCTGTCCAACCCACCATCTCTCCTACAAGCCATCCCACCACATCTCCATGGTGCTGATAAGTTTGTGGCACTGCGGGCGTGTGCACGGCTCCTCTTGTATTCCCCATGCTGTGTGCATTTGCACTGAGGCATTTAAGCTGACTTAGTGGCTGGAGCAGCTTTGTACTGCTCTCAAGTGCTCTTCTGCTGACCTGTGATCCCTCTCCAGGTTCTGGGCATCTGTTGCTGGCCTTGGCATCAAAGTGGTAGGAGTGGGATGGATTGAGGTTCTCTTTCCCCAGCAACTTTAGTTTACAGCCCTCCCTGCCAGGTTGGCCAACTTATAACCAAAATTGCTTTTTCCCGTTTCTGACAGAAGGACCCCGTCAGTCCCCAGCAGAGCAGATTTCTCCAAGCAAGTCCCACAGTCTAAGTATCTGAATCCCTGGCTGTGGCACTAGTCCTGTAAGGATTTGTGGACTCCCCGGATTCAACTGGACTTTTCAAACCCCTTCCCTTTGACCAGGAGCACTCAGGAAAAGAAATATCTGCTCTCCTGAGCCTCTTACCACCACACCCAGGGCTCTGCAACCCTTCTTGATACTCCTCATACTTCTCCTGGCTCCATCCCTGCTGCACACATGAAATAATGGCCATGGATCACAGTCAGTGGGCTGCACAAGCCTCTGGGTGACATCCCTGGTACAACACTCTCCTGCCATATGCTGCCATTGAGGATAGGGGTAGTCTGAGAGATCCTTGTGGGTTTTTTTTTCTAATCTCAGATCATCGCATTGCTCTTCTGAGTGTTTCCCAACAAAAATACAGGACAGAATGTTTAAAGTGAATTAAGAATGCAAATGCATGTCATTCAGTGGAAGTTTATCAGATGTCTCAGTTAAATGACATCTTACCAAAACTATGTTCTCTGCTTTTAAAACCTGATACAAGGCATGTGCATATACCTGTACAACTTTTTAATTCTTGTTTTATTATACCAAAAAAAAAAAAAAGTGTAGGTCCTCATAGTTTGCATCTTGAAGGGATTCATAGGACTTTATTCATAAAAGATACTTAAAATAGTGATTTTAAAAAATTTAAAATGAAATTTCCCCAAAATTCAGTGGGACAACACAGATATTACATCAAACTTATTTTGAACAAATATCTTAAGTCTACCGAAAAGCAGCTTCTTGGTAAGCAAAATAATCAAAATTACAAGTATTTGATAGTATATTGCACTGGAACTTTTATATTCTGTAGATATTCAAGGGAAGAAAAACCACAGATTTTTCTTTATTTTTAAACCATGTTCTCAAGTTAGACCTTAAAACCTATATTTAGACACTTCAAGGCTGATCATATTTCAAAGGTGCTGAGCACCTTTGCTTTCCATTGACACAGAAAACTTCTTGACACTTCTCTGAATGAGAGATCACATTTCTCAGAAAACCTAAACATGGTTGTAGGAACCCAGTTTTGACTCATATGCCTGTAAATTTCACTCAGTAGAACTGTGTCTCTAAAGACAAACTAAACTGAAACTCTAAAGTTAAGCAAACCCCAGTGCTTCAGGGGCTTGTGGAAGAGGTACATGGTAGTTGTGATCCTTTACAGGGAAATGTAGGTTTACCAAGGAATTTGATCACAAAAGTTGCAGCAAAGGCACCTCCAGGAAATGCACCAATAGTAACAAAATCTATTAACTCTCTTGTGTGCCCAGAATGTAGAAGCTGGCATTGAGTCCTTAGAAATTGTATTATAAGGAATCAAGCAACATTTGAACATTGCTCCCCATCCTGCTTTGAATCCAACCAGGGCCACCCTAGCAAAGAGCAGAGCTCATACCAGGATGAGGAAAAATCTCCTTGTTGGGTCTTTTCAAGCTTATTTCAGTTGAAGGCACCCTTCTGCCATTTCAAGGTTTCTGGTGGTTTCAATCTAGAAATATTACAAAATTCCTCATCTCTTAGAGCTCTCCATGCTGTGTCTGTTGGAACCATCCCTATGTCAAGAAAAAAACATTGTCTGAGCTAAAGAAACCTGTACAGCTCCAAGTAGTCTTTTGCAAGTGCAAGGTGCCCTGGACGAGTATCAGCTGGGTCACGGTTCTTCTTGTAGGCACCTGATCGTTGTGGAAATGCCATGACACCACTGAATGCATGCCAGTGGACCATCTCCAGATGAAAATACCCTCTTCTTACCACTGACTTTCTCCTAAAACCCACAGGTCATAGCAATAGTAGGGCCGGGTGGTGTTCAGGTTCCATCTCTGGAGCAGATTTCATTTGTGTCAAGTCTCAAATTCATGGGGGATTTGCCAGATTCCTATTCCTCTTCCATGAGGAAGCTGTAAGAGCAGTCCATCTTCTCCATTGCTCTTTTGAACTCAGAAGTGCAGCAGTAACTTAGGGAACAAAAAGTAATACAAAACATACATTGCAAGATATTTGTGGTCAGCTTTTCCACTCATGGTGTATCAAGCTTTCATACTTTATGCTTCGTATGACATATTGTGGGATATGAAGGCATTGCATAATCTGCGTGCATCATACAAAAAGCACGAGCCTGATTCCCCACAGATCCCCCAGACTCTTCACTGGGATTGGCAATACTCTTGCAGCAAAAAGTTGTTACATTTCCTGTAGTCCACAATGTGTTGACTTCCTATTGCTACAGAGATGTAAATATGATAAATAACAGGATCTGAGTCAGATAAAGTCACAGGACCTCAGACCAGATTACCAGTTAGATTTTTAAAAATTTTACTATTTTATCTTAAAGAAGAGCTTGACTTTGCTGCAATTGCTAAATGGCTGTCAGGTCCTGGGCAAGCCACAGAAGATGTGATTCCTCACACATGACTTTAATATTTCCGTTGATGTCTATACCTGATTGAACCATCCATGACTGCCTTTACAGTCAGTAGAGATAAGGGGGCACTTTCAGGCTGTGTTTAATGTCCTTTCTTTTAGACACTGCCTTTCCAAGGAGGGGAATCGCACTCCGGGAGTGTTTTCCCTCGGGTTCCAAGGAGAGCCCAGAGTGACTCAAACCCAAGGATGTTTTTGGTCAGACTGATCCCAACCTTGTGTATGCCTCTGTTTCCCCTTCTTTAAAATGGGCCCACCTTCCCTTCGGGACAATCCTGGTTGATGTCAGTGCTCTTTGAATGCAGGGAATAACTTGCACCTTGCAACTGGTGGTTTCACTATCAAGGCTCTGGGGTTGTCAGAAGTGGTATGGAATGTGTTAGACAAAGTTATTTATTAGTTAATTTGTGGTAGTGCTTAAGAAGCTGGAAAGGTGAAATAGGATGCTGTAGAGTATTACATCTAAGGGTTCCAGTGCTATTTGAACTCTGATTTCACAGAATCATAGAATGGTTCAGGGTGGAAGGGACATTAAAGATCACCCAGTTCCATCCCCCTGCCATGGGCAAGGACATCGTCCACTGCACCAGGCTGCTCCAAGCCCCATCCAACCTGCCCTTGAACACTTCCAGGTATGGGACAGCCACAGCTTCTCTGGGCAACCTGTGCCAGGGCCTCACCACCCTCACAGACAAGAATTTCTTCCAAATATACAATCTAACGCCCTCTGTCAGTTTGAAGCTCTTTCCACCTTAATAATTTCAAATGGCAATGGAGAGACATTTAAGAAGCCACATTTTCCATGTTACCTTCAATAAACATGTTCTCAGGTTTCCCCAGATGACCTGTGCTGCTGAACTTAAATTTTTCGAGTAGCAGATAAGGAATTATGAACAAAGGTCTGGCATTGGACTATCTGCAGTTCGGTATTGATAACTTGTTTCCTGTAGTGTTTCCCAGGACAATTTGCTGGCTTCTTTTTGAACCATTTAAAGCCTTTCTTCCATGGAATAAGACATATCAAGGCTTGCTAACACTATTTATATTGGCCAAATTTCTCTTTCAAGCTGACAGATAATAATGTAGATTAACCATGGGTAAATCCTAAAGAGAGCCTACAAGAGAGGTGGAGAGGGACTTTTGAGCTGGGCATGTGTTGTCCTGTTTTTTGCTAAGCCTTCTGTTACAACCTTGGAGTCAAAGAATTTTCACACAGTTTTATGTAAACAGTAGCCCATGTTTACTTAACCGTCTTTTCTGGTTTTCACTCCTTTTGTGATAAGAGAAAGTTTGATGAGCATCCTTTTTCTCTATTGGATTGAGGACGAAGTGACACAATCCCTTGTGGAGTTGAGAATCCTATAAAATATGTTGACTGTAAATAAAGTCTCTCTTTTCCCTCCTTTTTGCTGAACCTAGCAGGTGTGAGCGTGTCCTTTATTGTGCTTTCACCGGCACAGGCATGTACTGACAGGGCAAGGGGGAATGGCTTCAAACTGAAAGAGAGTGCATTTAAATTGGCTGTGAGGGTGGTCAGGCCCTGGCACAGGTTGCCCAGAGAAGCTGTGGCTGTCCCATGCCTGGAAGAGTTCAAGGCCAGGTTGGACAGGTCTTGGAGCAACCTGGCCTAGTGGGTGGTGTCCCTTCCCATGGCAGAGGCTGGAACTGGATGATCTCTAAGATCCCTTCCAACCTAAACCATTCTACAATTATGAAATCAAACCCACACCTGAGTCAGTAACCTGCCTGGCTGCAAGGTGATCACTCCATCATGAGGTTTTGAACCATGTCCTACCAGTACCCATCAAGGTAGGGTGCCTGGTGGTGGTGGTGGTGTGAAACCTTGTCCTTTTTTTCTGTTCCCAGCAAAATATCACCTCATAATGATACCAGAAAGGTAAAGTCAATACGAGCTAAGTCCACGCAGAGGAGCATTGCTTCATGCGAAATGCTGATCAGAATAAAATGATGACAAATCATTAAAAAAGGTTTAGTTGATACTGACTTGTAGAGTGCTCATAAAAAAAAAAAAAAAAAGAAGAAAAAAAATGTTGAGATATTGCTGTGCTAATTCACTCCCCAGGCATTTCCCTTCATGCAGCACCAGATTCATGACTATGACTTCTTTCCCAACTCGTCTGTGCTGTACTGGAGTAAACAAATACAATCTTGACTGTTAGAGGGATAATTGTTTGCACCAGGGGTTTGTCTTTTATTTTTCCTGTAACATGAAGGTGATCAGATTATGAATGGGAAAAAAAATATGTAAGTAAATAAAATACAAACACACATACTCCCAAAATATCCCCAGGTTCAGAATTGCCAACCATTCCTCTAGAAGAATTGGAGAGGGTAATAAAAGAATTCACAAAGAACTGTTGACAATACCTCCTTCTGTTGCTCAGGGGATCTTGATTTCTTTCAGTGAACTTCATAACAAAGACCCTCAGGAGTTTGATGTTCTCTGCTCCAGCCCAATATGACAGCAAGAGTAGGTGTCCCATATTTATTATAGTTTATCTACCGTAACCTACATATTTTCAGTATTTCTGAACACATTTCTGCACTCAAATAACTAATTTCATTGGGAATTCCTCACTGATAAAAGAATCTTTTTTCCTAAAAATGTCAGTTTTGCTTAGGTTCTGGTAGTGTCTGATGATTTCACCTCTGATCAGGGCTGTGTGAGATGTTCTACAAATATGGACTAAATGGCATAACTAGAGCAAGTAGTTAAAAATAGTGGGCAAAGAAGATTTATTCTTCTGTATACTGTGTGGGAACGGAAGTACAGAGAAAAATCTCACAAAGGGACATAGCCAGGAACTGAAATATGCCATCCAGGTCCATGTATGATTTTCTGAGAAGTCTAGGACCCAGCAAAAAAGGACACATCAATTGTAGGTGAAATCCAAACATTTAGACCCAAACCAAAGGAAGATAGGACAAGCATAAAGAGGCCTGAGGTAAGAAAACCATATGATTTTTGATTATGAACTAAAGAGAAAAGGAATGTATATTATGTTGGTACACGAAGTTAGGAGAGATGGTTAAATTTATTTAAAACTATTTTTCAAAAATCCTTGTTTTGCAGTTATCAATATGAGAGTAGAAGAAGCTGCAATAACCGAAGCACCAAGATGTTGAAAATACTGTATCTGTTGGGCATGGTTGGGAGGAACCATAGCACAAATACGTATAACTGAAAGAATGTGCAAAATTTCATATAGCCTAGATGGAAAAACTCAGAAAAACTTGGATGCTGAAGAAGAGACTGTGGGAAGATGCTGATATCTTCCAGGCTTCCAGGTCATCCTGACCTAATCTTTTTTACAGTCTTTAAAATCTCATTTGCATTTATCCAAATATAAGCTTTTTATGCCTTTTGACCACAGTCCTGGTCTGGCGGGCAGATGGATGATCTTGCTTATGTGCGTGCAGAACCTCAGACCAAGGTAGCCAGGTGGGTTGTGCTCACCGCTGTGTGTTGGGTACCATGTTCTGTGCTGCCAGGTGCCCTTGGGACTTCTCTTTGTGTGTTTGTTCATGGCCTGCTCACGTGAAGATGACGGATGAAAAGGATTTTTTTTTCCCCAGCTGTTTTGAGACTTGCTGATGCAAAATGCAGGTTCTATATTTATGCTACAGCCTGGAGAGCAGGTTGTAGGCATCTGCCTTCTTCCTTGCAAGCAGAATCAGGCCACACAAGAGCAGCCTCTTACATGGGCATCAGCTCCTTTACTAACTAAATTGCATCTTAATATGTGAGGCCCCAGCACAGGTTGTCCAGAGAAGCTGTGACTGCCCCACACCTGGAAGTGTTCAAGGGCAGGTTGGATGGGGTTTGGAGCACCCTGGTCTTGTGCAAGACATCCCTGCCTGTGGCAGGGCATTGGAACTGGATAATCTTTAGGTTTCTTCCTACCCAACTATTCCATGATTCTATGACTTTATGATTCTATAAATACAGATCCTGGACTACCTGGAGTGCCATTTCCCTCAAACACAGACACTGTCACTCGGCCAAGGCCTAGAAAACTAAGCCAAGGTTAAGTGTCCTCATAGATCACCTTTTTTCTGAATTGCTTTTTATCAGCAAGCAGGTTTGTTGCCTGATTCTAAATATTAAGTTTTTCATGCATCATTGAAGTAAAATCTGTGGTAGTGCTATTTTCAGACAAGAATTCTTGAATTCTTAGTATTTTGAGCACTTTATAGACCTCATTGGGTACATTAGTAAAGAAATGGAGACAGAGCCAGCAACAAGAAATCTGACAGTCGGATTTGAGTTGAGGAAAAAGCATCTGGATTGGTATGACTGTAATTCATTAGTCACCGCTTGAGCAGACCCCCAGACGTTTCTTCTCATTGAAGTCACCACAACACTGAGTACATGTTCAGTGTTTCAGATTCGTCAAAGCAGAGAGGCCCATGCTAAATCCCCTGCACTTCAAACGGAATTTAAGCTCTGTGCTTACTAAAAATGGACACTTTGAACAGGATGTAATCTACAAGCCCTAAAGCAAATGATCAAAAAAGTATATAAAGTATTCCCTCCTGTCTTGAGCTTCTCACTGAAAATTCCACTGCCCTTTTCCTAATGAAGTCATCACCCACAGCACAGATTTCGAGGTCACATTTCTAACTGTGCTAGAGAAAAGCCATTTCCTGTGGGCATCCCATCCAGCACATCCAATGCACAATCGCAAGGCTCTTTCTGCAAGTTATTTCTCCGGTTATAAGACTCTTTGAAGAAAGGCAATGCCCTCTCACCTTGACCAAGTATTCCAGAAGCCACATTCCAGCAGCTGTCCATAGCATAAACCAAATATTTATCTAGAGGTCTGAAGTTTGAAATACAGAGAAACAAAAAGGCATGCTGTTCCGCCAACCTTTCCAAATTCCCAGTAAACAGGCTCTGTAAACCACAGAGATGATGTGCATTCACTCCACAACATGTTTGGTTACCACTCTGAACACAAGAAAGATTAGTGTGCGAGGGCATAAGCAAACACGATCACCTTCTAGGAAGAAGATGTGAAACTCTCAGAAGGGTCCCGTGTTCACCATGACACCAGATGCTGAAGGATGTAACTTCTCAGTCCAAATGATCAGACAAATTTGGGGTATTCTCAGTCCTTTTTCCAGGATGGGCGAAACAACCAGGCTGTGGATGGATCCTGGAATTTTAGCCATCTTGGACTTTGGATATCCAGGCTGGGTTTGAAAATGAGCAGTAATAAGGGACTTGGATGGGCTTTTGGCATGGAAGGCTTCTGGGAGATAAAACCAGGTGTGAAAACACTTGGAAAACTCTAGCTACTTTGTCCCATACATTTCTCTCTGACTGCAGGAAATGGGGATTGTCAACCTAATCCTATAATTTATCTCCCCGAATAATTCCCAACTCTGCCTCCCTGATCATCCAGAGTAAAGAAAAACTGATTTATCTTTAGGAATGAGCCAACTCTATAACTTTCCACCCTCCATCTCACAGAGTCTTCCAGCACTGCCCAGGAAATCTTGCATGCACAGTCCCTTCCAGGACACTCCCATGTGCACCCAAAGACAAACACATGTCCTGGCCACCACAGTGTAAAACATCATCTGGGGCTGCAGTATGGAGTTGATGAATTCAAACACTTTTTCTGAGAAGACACAAGCACAAAGTATGAATATATAGTGCCAACAGCTATGCATTGGAAACAGAAACAGGATTCCCCATGGCCTCTGCCCTAAGGCTAGCCCTCTCTTGTTAGGACAAACACTTTTAGTAAAGTACTTGTGACTTTTGATGCCTGCAAAAGGCTTTAGAGATCAGGCAAATGCCCTTCTTAATCCTGAGACCCTCTTTCAAAGACCTTGGCATGATGAAGTTTGTGTGAATTTGTATTGCTTCCCAAGTTTCTATAGAGGAAAGCTAAAACTGTGGCTTGTCCTTATCCTTGGAGTGGGACATGGCTTTTATGCAATGTGATCATGTCTGCTTTGTCAGAAACCATGGGTTCATCAGAGTCAGCAGTGCAAAAGGCAGCTGGGTCGTGGTCCACCACATGGTAACTGAAGCATGTTTCATAAAATACTGAGCAGTTGGGTGAAACCATGTACTTCTAACTGGATAATGGCAGCAGGAGGAAGATCTGGGTAGAAATGTCTGTCCAGGAACAGAAAGAATTTTTGTGCTACTTGCACACTGCACACACTTTCAGCATCTGTTTATTTTTCAGTGCTGCCATGGAATCTTTCTGCATACAAGATGCTTGAGATAAGTTCATCCCAAGATCGGTGAGTCAAAGCAGCTGCAAAACAGTAATCTTCTGTCTCAGGAGGGCATGGTGAAATAGACCTTTGCAATGACTTATGCTCTTACTACAGAGAGAAAGGAATGCATGGAATGATTTAGCCAAGCTGTATATAGCCCAAGGCTCTGTGCCAAGGAACGAGGGAAGATAGTCAGATCCCTTTTATAGCTTACCCCCACCCAGCTGGAAAGAGAACAGGGCAAAGTGGCTGAAATAGCACAGATGGAAAATGCCAAGAATCACAGAGAGCAAGAACAGGCAGCAGGGAGAGCATCTAAAACAGCACTTGTGAGGAGTTTTTCTTCCAAGAGCAGTCAAAAGGTGCTTGGGGTTGCCACAGCAAAGAAGTTTGGGCAAGTAGGCGTATAGACTGGGAGTCCCTGAGACAGAAGCCTGCAAGGACATGAAGCAGCAGCATCCACATGTTGTGCATCAAAGTCTCTATTTCTGCAAAGACATGAAGGGAGATAGGAAGCTGTCCCCACTGGTAGCTGATCTTTGTTGCAGTTAGTTTAAACCTTGGGAGAAGAAGGGATTCGTAAAGGACCTGGTGGGAAGTTACAGAAAAGGCCGTCACGATGCTTGTTCCTCATGGAGAGGCAGAAAATGCAACACTGAGCATGTTAACAGTCACCAGAGCAGTGACAAGAAGTTGTGTTTTTATCTGTAGGACTGACAGGAGGTGTTTAGATTAAATACCAAATACTGTGACTCTTTATAAGGATGCATTACCTAAAGGCTCAAGGTAATGAAGAGCACATAAAGTTCAGGCTGCAGATTTGGATGTTCATTTCACTGTCCAAAACCTTCAGATTCTGTGGATCTTTGTGTTTCTCCCCATTTTGCTTGAGCTTCTATCTACCTACTGACCTCCCATGACCAACCCTTCCTTAATTTAGGGGATTTGTTGGTCCCTAACCATCAACAACAAGTTCCCAGCCATCCCACAGCCCCTTGGTGCCCAGCCTGCAGTATTTCTGTCCCACTTACCTGTTCTGCAGACAATGTGTGAGGGACCAGCACATTCATGGCTTATAGTTGAAGCCCCAGAAGTATTGACTTGTCCACATGTCTCAGAAAACTTTTCATGTAATCTAATGGCATAAACCCCTGCTTGGATGAAATTCACAGTATCATTGTTTAACTGAATACATTTATTAGTGTACTTAAAATTCCTGTCTCACAACCTTTGTAATTAATAAACACCCAAAGAACATATTTTACAGAGACTGAAAAAAAGAAAGGGTTTGAGGACCATTTTTTTGTTCACTGCAATATGCGTTTGAAAGGGGGTAGTTTTTTCCTTATGAGCAGGGACAAATTAGGTATGAAAAATACAGAAAAGTTCATGAAAAGGGAGAGCAAATAGCACAACAACTGTGTTCATGTGGTTGAAGCAGTCCACTGGAGGACAAAGGGTCAGATTTTGACCCTGGCTCTGCCATAAAGTAGTCTGTGGTCTTGGCTAAGATGCTTTGCCAGATCTGGACTAAACACATTAGTAATTGTCTGTCACTGTTGTGAGGGACATGACAGACAAAATGGCTGCTCAGCTACTGTCTAGACCTGAGGATATGGCGTTCCTGCTAGTTGGCACTAACATGTTCATATTTTCCAGCCAAGCCTTTGATTCGACTTTACATCAAAGCCCTAAAGACAAGCCTTAGGTTGGTACCTTCTGCTACCTGATTCCACAGAGCAGCTCTGAGCCTGAGCTGGTACATCCTGCACAAGGGACTGCCAGGTGACAGTGTCCATGTATGGATGGGTACTTCTTCACAGAAGGGACCCAGGACCTTGTTCTGGCTCCACTGGATATACAGAAGAGACTTGATTTGATACCCTGACATATCCAAGGCTTCTCTCACTCTTTCCTGGGACACAAGTTGTCAAGATCCTTACTGTCATGGGATGGGGGAAATATTCTCTGAACAGAAATTTTGGGCAATGGACTCTAGCAGCAAGGATACAAAGCCTGGTGCTGAAGCAAGAGGGTCATGTCTTGGCTAGAGGTGTTTAAAGCATGTTTCCATTTTCTGACCTAGCTAGTGAAAGGTCTTTGTTTCCCCAACTTTGGAGACCTCTTCTCTGTCTCAAGGAAGGTAGCACCTTGCACCCTGCAGACCTGAGGATTTCATCATGTGGCGAGGAGCAAGAAAAGCCATATTCTGTAACAGTCACCAAATGCTTTTAAAACTAGAACCTTAAGTCCTCAGAAATACACACCTGCCCAGATCCTATTGATTTCCATAGTATTTGAGTGCCCTTAAGCCTCTTAAACCTGCTCAGCATGTCAGCTGTAAAGTGGAGATACATCAAATGCCTCCTTTGTCTGGTGTACATGGGATGCTGTTTGGGAAAAATAAATTTCTTACCAAATGTTTACTCAGTGTCAGTAGCAGCTGCTGGAGTACAGCCTGCATCTGTTGGTAATGCAGCTGATGACTGAGAGCAACCCTGTTGAGAAGGACTAGGGGGTAGTGGTGGATGAAAGGCTGGAGATGACACAGCAATGTGTGATTGAAGACCAAACGGTCAACCACACCCTGGGCTGGAACACCAGAAGTGTGACCAGCAACTCGAGGGATGGGATTCTGCCCCTCTGCCCCACTCAGGTGAGACACCACCTGCAGAGCTGCCTCCAGTCCTGTGGTCTCCAACATCAGAAGGACGTGGAGCTGCTGGAGTGGGTTCAGAGGAGGCCACAGAGATGCGCTGAGGGCTGGAGCTCCTCTGCTTTGGAGACAGGTTGGGAAAGCTGGGGGTGTTCAGCCTGGAAAAGAGGAGGTTCCAGGGAGAATTCAGAGCCCCTGCCAGTGCCTAAAGGGGGCTTATAAGAAAGATGGGGGCAAACTTTATGGTAGGGTCCATTGAAATAAAGCAAGGGGTATTGATTTTAAACCAAAAGAGGGTAGATTTAGACTAGATGTAAGGAAAACACTTTTTACTGTGAGGGTGATGAAACACTGGCACAGATTGCCCAGTGAGGTGGCAAATGCCCCATCCCTGGAAATATTCAAGGCCAGGTAGGACAAGGCTCTAAACAAACTGGTCTAGTGGAAGGTGTCCCTGACCATGGCAGGGATGATGGACCAGATGACCTTTAAAAGTCCCTTCCCACCAAACTATTCTGTAATTCTGTGATGTTGTCAGGAGTCTGTATGTAAATGCCACAAGCCCGTACAGAGCTGTCAGAACAATCAGAGGTGTTTTGTGAAGGACTTAGCTGCATAACTCCCCTCTCTGTCATGTCTCCCCCTTCAGATTTTTAAGTATTCTTGCCCTGAGAGCTTTCTGGATGTAAGTTTTGGGTCTTCACTCGCCTTGAAGCTTTCACTCTCTTTGAGGTTCTGCAGTCAGTAGCAGGAGGACTTTTCTTCCTAAAAGCAACTTTCACACACACCATGATGAGTCTTTTAGGGGAGCCATCAGTAACATTCTTGGACCACAGAAAAATATCATCATTTGGTGGCTCCAGAGATGACTGGAAGATATAAAAGGAGAAAGGGTGGAGCTGGGAGAGATCCCAGAGGACAGAGAGTAGCCTGTTCCCACACAAGGACTGGAGGGTGTGATGCCGATCCCAGTCATTTGCTCACGGTAAACCAAGGGCATGTTAACAGAATTCAACAACATGAATTAAACTGGGTGGTTGGGAGAAGAGCCATTTCCAGAGATGGCATTAGTCACAGATGAGGTCCTAATGGGATCAACATGTTGAGAACTTTGTAGACTAAAAATCCCATATCAGTGTTCCAAGCACTGGGGTAGAGAACAAAAATCCACCACAATCATTAGCTGAAGCGTTAGTCATCATCGATAGAAATTAAAGCTGACAAGGCAGCAGTTGCCTTGGTCAGAGCTGTTTCTTATTTGGAATGGTCCCATATAGAGAACATTTTGAACCAGAAATGCAGGGAAGCCAAGAGGGAATGAGACATTAAGCCACCACAAGGGATAAAAGGGAGAATATTTCAATATGTAAACAGCCAGAAATCTCCCGGGTAGCAGAGATGAATATTAACTCAGAGCAAGAGGACAATGGCCAGTGATGACACAGAGTAAGAGGGATTGAACTAGGGAATTAGTTTTGCTGTCTGCTCTAAGTTTTATATGCAAGTGGATTGAAAGGTCAACAAATAGGCATTTCCTGGCTGAATCCTCATTGTTCAGCCACTGCTGGTTTTATTTTAGTGTAGAATTGATATTAATTACTTGCAGAGCAGCACAGATGTATCATAGACCTGCAGGAAGCAAGGCATGGGATCAAAACTTGGGAAACTGGCATCCAACTCCTTCCTGCACTGTCCCACCTTGCAAAGCTTTTGGCCAAACTGCTCAACTGGCTCTGAGACTTTGCTCCCCTACAACAAAGACAAAAACCTGTCCTCGTCTCTCTTGCTTGCTGAGATATAAGCTCCTGTGCCAACACTACTGAAGGGGTGCCTTGGGTTCCCTCAGGTCTCCCACCTTCCTGGGAAGTAGTTGATTTTGCAAGGGCTCAACATGCTGAAAGAAAGCAAAGGTTTGGGTCACTGAGCAAGTGATTCTGCTGACTTGAAGGTGGCCAGAGACCTTTCCAAGCTCTTTTACAAGCAGGTTAAGGGCATAAGGATGACTGTGTTGAATCAGACCAGGTCTGATCCCTTTCCCAATCCCTTCTGGGCTGGAAGGGTGGGAAAGAAGCATACAAACAACAACAGTGGGTAGTGATACTACCCCAATAACTCTTCTGTGCTTACAGACTTGTGGCTTAGGGACTTGCGAAGCCCCAGGTTATACATTTGTGTATGAAAACGAATATCGGAATACTCTCATGAATATTTCTTCCCTTAAACATTGGTCTTTAGGATCTGTATAAATGCTCAGTATTCATAATACCTGCTGACAAGGATGTCCATAACTGCACTCCACACTTCGTGAAAAGTCAGAATCTTGACTCTTTTATAAGCTTACTGCCCAATAAAATCATTTGATGACCCCAATTCTGCCATTGTCGCAGTGACCGCATTACCATGTGCCATTACTATAAACAATGTGTAATTAATCTCTGTGACCTGGAGTACCTGTTTTATAGAGATATTTATTGTGTCTGTCTCATGTAATCTCTTATGAGGTTGGACAGTCATAGTCTGTTCATACATTTCTGAAAATAATATTCTTCATTCCAATCCTTTGAAATCTCTTCTAATTCTGCTATATCTTTGATGAGGAATAAATCTCAGAGAGCAAAAGACCTTTCAAGACTTGTATACTCTGTGGTTTCTTAAGTGCCATCATCCTGTAGTTCTCTATCCCTTCCCAAGTAATGACTTCCCCATAACAGCTTTTCCTGAATGTTCTTTAGCCATAACTGAGTGTTCAGTTGACCTTTTCATAGGACTCATTTTGAATGACTCCAACATTTCTCTACTGAGTGCTAAAAGGTGTTTCAGAGAGACCTTCTCTCTGAGGAGAAAAGGGTTGTTTATGTTAATCTACACAACATAGTCTTTACTGCCTTTCTCTTTTATCCCTCAGCCACTCCTTTTACAGAATTTGGTGTGTAATGGAATACAATTAATGTGTTTGGCAGTTTCCTTTAGTTACTAGAAATACCAGCTTATGTGATACCTTCCAGTCCCTCTACTGCATTTTCCTGCCTCTGCCATTGGTCAGCTGTGACTGTTTGGAGTAGGGGAGTGTGAGCAAACTCCTCTCTCCTTGCGACATCTGGCTTGGTGAGCAGGTACTGGAACAAGGGCAATTCCATAGCAAAGTAACAAACTGAAGAACTTTTTAATCATGCTTTTCTGTCCTGCCCAGGACTTAACTATAGAATCAGAGAAAGGTTCAGATTGCAAGGGACCTTAAAAATCATCTTGTTCCAATCCCCCTGCCATGGGTAGGGGCACCTTCACTAGATTAAGTTGCTCCAAGCCCCATCCAACCTGGCCTAGAACACTTCCAGGGATGGGGGAGCCACAATTTCTCTAGACAATCAACCTATTCTTACCATGCATTGGAAGAAATTTCACCTCCTTTATTACCGCAATGAACAACAGCCTTCCAGGCGAGTCACAAAGAAAGCCCTTACTGGCAGGCAGGGAGGCAGATCATTTCTTAATTGCATCTTTGGAAAGAGTTCAGTTATAATCATTTCCTAAGTGTGGAAATAAACACTTCGCGTGGGTTGTTCCAGCATTTAAGGACCTCCTACCAGGTCTAACTTACAGACCAAGAAAATGGTCTTCCTCCTAGGTAGGATTAAAACAAAGGAAATATCTTGTTTTAGTCTTCCTAAATGTCTCAAAAGTCACAGAAAACCAAACAAAAAAAAAGAAAAAAAAAAAAAACCAAAAAACAAAAAAACCACCCAGTCATATAAAACTATGCCTCTTCTCATCCATGCTTTGTGGAATAGCTGGGAGCAGCTTGTTAAGAAACATCAACTTATGATCAACTTATGGTCAGCCTAATCTCCCTCACAGAGAGTGAATAACAGGTGAAAACATGAGTGCTTCTGACAACATCCCCTGTGTTAACAGACAGCAAACAAGGGCAACACTGAAAAAGAAATCTGCTTCCCCCTCTATTCTTCATAAAAACCCCTACTAGCTAAATAGAGCTTCTAAAGCTCGTTCAAGGTATCTTGACAGGTTAATTTATTGTTTGTCTTTTTTTAACTAAAGGGTCCAAAGCAAAAACGAATCATTTTGGGGATTCGGCCTAAAGCTTACTTCCAGGTATCCAGCGAAAGTTATCATTCCGGGCGGAAATTATCAGCCGGGCGGTGTCACCAAGGGGGACAGTGCTGTGTCTTCCCTGAGTGTCCCGCATCAGGATCGGCCCTCCCTGAGGAGCCGTCTGGCGCTGAGGGCACCCAGGCGAGGCCTCTGAGGCACTCACACAACACTCGCAGCCGGTGACGCGATGACAGCTCACACATACACACACAGGCCATCACTCACAGCGTCGACCGGGAATGAAGGAGCTGAGAGGGGCGTTTCGTGTATGTTCCGAGGGGTTTATTCCAAAGAGGGTCCAGGGACGAAAAGTGAGAACGGGGGAGGATCCAGCGATTTTATAGGGGAAGAGACAACCAATCAGGAGAGGGCAGAGGGGCGGAGGGAGTACAGATTGACAATTCACGAACCAATGAGGAAGGAGAAAGGAGGGATGAGGGAGAGGGGAACCAATGGGACATCAAATAATAGAGAACTTTCCAGAACTTATACCTGTGTAACAGGGGACAGACATAACAGAGCCAGGCATAAAAGGGGGTGGAGAGCCAACAGGCCAACCAAAAACTAAC
>VYXC01009550.1:125259-152077 GCA_013397175.1 Platysteira castanea
AACCACCCAGGCAGTGGCCACAACTGCCACAACAATTCCCATCCTCTCTTTGGTGTGTATGATATGGATAGCTCCCTTCCAGCTGAGTTTGGGAGCAATAATGATTTATGTTATTATATTTATATAATATATTTTATATATAAATTTATATTTTGGGAGAATAACAATTTATTCACCATAATCAGAGGAACCACTTCATCAATATGGAGCTTGACTTGAATCACCTTAAACTGCCCAACTGCAGTCATGTCAAGGGTCTGAGAATGTTTTTATGCACCAGGACCACACTTTGAACTTGGTGGGGTAGCAGTCACCCCAGAGCAGTGGCATGGGTTGTGTTAGGATTTGGGGAGCACTGACCCACCGATCCCCTCAGAGGCCTTCTCATGAACCTCAGTAGATACCAGAGCATGACTCTCCCCATCCTAGAGGAAGTCTAATAGACAGTTGGATTATTTGAGATATACGAGCCAAGGAAAGCAAAGCTTTTGCTGTGGGAGGACTGTTTCAGAGTAGCTGGAAGTCATATCAGAGATGAGGAACATAAACCAACCCAAATCTGCCTTCTGGATGACTAATCGGGCTGAGCCACAACTGAAGATCAGATGGTGTCTCATCTGCAGCTAGACTCTGCTATCACACTCCACTGGTGCTAAAAATTAATAGTGTGATAATCACCTCTCCAGAGGGGAAACCATTCGCAGTGTAAAAGGTGCATCTCACTTTTTGAAATGCCAGGAGTACTACAAACACAAGAAATTATAAAGCCCAGTTTCCTAATGAGCTGCAGCTCTTGGTTGATTCCTTTTGTGCCTGTAAAGCTGGTGAGCTCTAACTCACATTTTTCTTGCTGTGGAGTCATTTATAATGTTCTCTCTCTTACCCCATTCTCAGATAAGCATTTGGAAGGTGTCTCTCCTGTCCATCTGATGGGAACATGACACAGCTGAGACATGGAATAGACACAAACACCCACTCACAACTGACAAAAGCCTTCTTTTGGGGGATTGTACGTGGTCAGAATGATTTACACCCAAATACAAAGGAATTAGAGAAAGTTCATAATTTCCAAGACTTCAAAGCTATCTGGAACCTTTGACATAATCTTATCTGGGGTTGCACAACTCAGGCCAAAAACTACACCAAATGACTTCTGGATAAAGCTCTTTTCTCTTTTTTTTCCTTTTTTTTTTTTTCTAAATCTAACAGACATTATCTTATGGAACAAACAATAAACTGGGATTCAATAGATCAGCATTCAGTATCTAACCTTCTGTTTCACTTTGTGTTGCTTAATTAATTCTGTGCTTTAGTTTCCTCTGGGCAAAATATAAACAAAAATACTTCAATCTTTCACATTATTGTAGCTATTAAGTATTTGTAGAGTCATACAGATACCACAGTGCTGAGAACTGTGGAAAAATCTATACATAAATCAGAACTGTTTATGTTTCTGCTGATAGCAGAGATATTACAGAGACTTTCTTATATAAGTGGGGGAGGTGTTGGGGGGGTTGGTTTGTGGTCTTTTTTTATAAAATCCCCAAGTGTGGAGTAGATGCTGCTTCTGTTGTGTTACACACTGAAAAAAAAACCCCTAAGCTTGGCATCATCATAGTACAAAAAAGGGAACAAATACTTTTTAGTAGCAGTGTCATTCTTCACATCTTCAAAGCACTTTACAAATATCTGCCAGGAAGCTGACTTTCCACTCTGATGTTCAGATTCCCAGGGTATTGTTTCTATTTTGGTGAATTGTTTGTTATGACAGCATGACCTTCCTGAAAGAATAGCTTCAACATATGAGAATTCATCCCTAGCAGAGCTATATCTGAAACTGCATTTTTAGTGTCTCATCTGAAATATGTAAAAGCATGTGTCAATAATCCTATTCTTTCTTACAAACTGACAAGATGTTGTTCATACAGGGAAGAATGAGCCAAGACTTTCTCCTCCAATGCCCAATAAGGAAGTTGAAGGCATGCCTTCATGGAAAGAATTGGGATTTAAGAGCATAAACACAGTTTTTGAGGGGGAAAAAAGATAAAAGTTGAAATGGCATGTGCTAAGGAGACCATCCTCCTGTCATTCCCATCTTTAGAGGTGATGAAGAGCACAGAGAGCTGTGCGCTGCTCCTGGGACAGTGGATTGAGAATAGAAAGCTGAGCTTTGGATGAGATGCTTGGAGGACTTGGGCCTGGTCCTGGGCAGTTAAAGTCAGTGGTTATAGGAAGGAGTCCTCTGCAAATCATTTCTCCTGGACTTGCCTGGGGAACTGAGACCCCAGAATTCAGTCTAAGGACTTCACAGCATGGCCCCTCCAAGCTCCAGGGTGGGAATATATCTTTTACTGTAAGTGAGCAATACAGCATGGCTAGCATGGGCTTTGGGGCTGGTTCCTAGGGCAGTGGGATTGTGCGAGGTGGCATCTATGTGTAGCAGAAGGATCTGTTTGCCAGACCCTTCTTTATAAACCCAATAGTGAATGTGTTCCGGAAAGACGATGCAATGACAACCAACTGCTCAGACAAAGTCTAAGTAAAGGGTCCAGCTAAGGGAAAAGCTGTAAAATGAGCGCAGACTTACACTTATAGCAGAAATCACCTGCATAACCTCAGTCTGGAGGAAACCATGGGCTTCTTTCACCTGGAATCCTAGATTCAAGGTAAAACTTGGTCACTGAAAAGGAAGGAGGAAGGCAGAAAAGAAGAAAGTGTTCACCTAAGTTTTCCACTGTGAAGTTCTGAAGTAGTTTGGTTTTTTGCTTCCCTCTCCCCATCTAAACATCTTGTGAGCAAACACATCCCAGCAGTGTGGGCACTGAAATCCACCACCAAGGCAGAACAGCCTTCCTGTAGCCTCCTCTAGCATGATGCAGTGCAGCAACAAGCAGTGTTGAAGCATCAGCTTGGAGAAATAAACATTAGACTAAAGATTATTTAATGACTGTTTCTAATTAAGTAATTTGCTGACCAAGGTCGGCAGCACAGGCTCCCACCTACCATGAAGACCTAGAGGATTGTGGTCTGCAAGAAGTGTAAATCAGGGGAATTTCTTTGAAGTCCAGATGTTGTGCCAATTTATACCCAGATAAGGATGTGAACCTTTGAGTTTGTCACTTGCTTCCGCTGGAAAAAGGGCAGGCCCAGGTTTTGTTACTAAAAGAGATCAAAGAGGTCGGTTTCTTGGAATCAGGGTAGGAGGGAAAGCCACTCCCTAAAGATTTCCTGCTGCTTCTGTGGGAGAAGTGAAGAAACAGCCAAGCAGAAAAAGCAAGCAACAGGGTTCCTGGTATAACCAAGTCTCCTTTTAAACATCTTTCTCCATCTGGGATGTGTATAATTGCTATCTTCCGGTTCAAGCCACAAATAAAAGGCACTGTAAACATTTTAGAAGGGCCTAGATTCATCCTACCTAACTATGGGCAATGAGCTGTGCTTTCCATTTTACAAGCATGTCATTCTAGGCTCTGTCTCTTACTAATAGAGTGTATATATTTTCTGTGCCACTTTCTAAGCCAGAGGCGCAGTGAGTGAGACCTGGTCTAAGGCTGGTATTTGTGGTTTATGGCTAGCAGTCTCTAGAGTCAATGGTTTGCTTTGAACCTGCCCAGCCTTGACTCTGCTCTGAACTCTGTGTCTTCAAGTCCCAATAAGCCCAGAAAGTCAACCATCAAAAGCAGCGTGACCAGCAACATGAGGGAGAGGATTCTGCCCCTCTGCCCTACTCAGGTGAGACACCACCTGCAGAGCTGCCTCCTGCTCTGGGGTCCCCAACATCAGAAGGACATGGAGCTACTAGAGTGAGTCCAGAGGAGGCCACAGAGATGCTCCAAGGACTGGAGCCTCTCTGATCTGGAGACAGGCTGGGAGAGCTGAGGGTGTTCAGCCTGGGGGAGAGAAGGTTTTAGGAAGACCTCAGAGCCCCTTTCAGTGCCTAAAGGCGCTCCAAGAGAGCTGGAAAAAGACTTTGGACAAGGGCCTGGAGGGACAGGACAAGGGCGAATGGCTTCCAACTGCCAGAGGGCAGGGCTGGATGGGATATTGGGCAGAAATTCTCGGCTGTGAGGATGTTGAGGCCCTGGCACAGGTTGTCCAGAAAAGCTGTGGCAGCCCCATCCCTGACAGCGTCCAAGGGCAAGTTGGACGGTTCTTGGAGCAACCTGGTCTAGTGGTAGGTTTCCTTGCCTAAGGCACGGAGTAGAACTGGATGGTCATGAATGTTCCTTCCAACCCAACTTGGCAGTGTTGGTTTTATGGCTGGACTGGAAGGTCATAAGGGTCTTTTCTAACCAAAATGATTCTTTGAATCTGTGTGTGTTTCCATTCAGACTGTGCTGATCCCACCAGCAGAGTGTGGCAGTGAGATGAAAACACAAAGGTTTCAAATTCTCTGGGTGGTAGATCAGGCCATTGGGGGGTGTTTGAAGGTACAAAGCTTTTTTGAACCAGTGTTGGAAGACTGCATGACTGGTTCTTCTCCTGGATCGACTTCAAGCCTCAACAGAGCCAGAGAGGTAGGGGAAAATGAACAAGGATGGGCAAGCCAGATTTGGAGGCTTAAGTACCTCTCTGGCATAGTTTTCTTCAGTACGGTCTGTAGTAAATATTTATTTAGGAGTGTATTGGTACACACAGACAGATGCTTTAAGACATGATGTCCTGTTCATGTTCGCAGATACGATGGCACAAAGTACTAAGGTGATTTAGTGGTTATTTCCCTGCGTATCGAATTGTGTGTGTCATCACCTCATCTCATCCCCTTCTGATGACTCACGTGGTCACCCTTTCAGCACAAGTGTAGTACAGAGACAATTTTACATCCTGGTAGTACAGTAGAGCAAAGGGAGGCTGGTTGATGTGCCCCGGGAGAACAGGAACACTCACATGGGAGCTCCTGTGCTCATAGTACCAGATCCTTCTTTCTCAGACGTGTATTAGTAAGCTGTGTTCCTAGTCAGTTCAAACTCTTACAGGGTTTCTTGAACTAGGCTTCAATACACTCATCCTGGTGTGGTTAGCCTGCTCTGATGGACCCAACAAGTGTAAGAAAGGAAATAATTCTTCATCTCTGGCAGATTATATTTTAAGACATGCACGAGTGTCATATCTATAGAGACAAAACCTGGATTCTAGAATTTAAGATTAATTGGAGAAAAAGTATCAAAGAAGGTAATGTATTGGTGGGTCATGCTCTAGACTTGGTAGTTTTGATGATCTGGACTTCTTGTCAAACTGTCTACTAATTCACTGTCTGTACTCCTTGGAGAATGTGTTAGTGATTTCACTCAAATGTTCATCGATGGGATGAGCAATGCTGAGTCTGTGACAAAAACGGAGAAGCTGTTGGCAGCTCCATTGGCCACAGCTGAAAAGTGCTGCAGCTCTTGCAGCGTGTACACATCAGAGTGAGTTCCTGGGAGAAATGAGTAAAAGGTGATGCTGTCTGTCTGGTTTACTGGTGTTTGTTTCCTAGAGACCTACTCAGTCCTTTGGGAAAACACTGGGATTAACGGGAATTTTGCCTGTAGGCTCAAGTGCTCTATGTTACCCCCTTCGTGTGCTGACATGCCAAAAGCTTATCCTGCAAACCTCTAGAGAAATAGGAGACATCTTCTTTACATCATCTCTGTTAGAAATTTGGAGTTACTTTCCATTTAGTGTGGTATTCTTCTACCTTAAGCTTTTCCATACACATAACAGGTGCTGCCATGGAGGTAATGAAACAGCAGTGTCCTCTTTGAGCTAGAGGAGCACTCAAGCTTATTTTAGGACAGCATATTTACTGCAAGTGAAAGGAAATGATCTGATGTGGTATACAGCACTTCTGTACCAGCACAGAGCTTGATGGTAGTTGTTATATCATTTGTTTTTTGGGAAAGAAGATTGCCCTCTAAACCAAGACAACAATAATAATGGTAAGAAATCTGAAGGTAGTCCAAACCAACAGACCCCTTTCAGCATCACAATTTGCTGTGCAAGGGCACACAGGGAGCAGAAAAGGTGGGACATATGATCAAAATAACAACACCAGCCAGATTTATTAGATAGGTTGAATGGGGAAAAAGTCACAGTGATTGTCAAAGGGAATGCATGTTTAACCAGATCCTAAATGTCTCACAGTATTTTTAGATAGCTGAAGGATTAACACAACATAAAGACTCCTCTCCTCACCAAAGTGCAGGGAGCTGTGGCCTGCAAAAACCCACATGCTAAAGATTCAAAAAGCTCTCCCAGACATTTGTGGTGACTATGACTATCAAAATCACATCACTGTTGTTTGAGCAGAGGGAGTGGCTGCAAACTCAAACATAGCTGCTTGTTGCCTGAAAAACTGTGGACCCTGAGAATTTGATAAATTTTATTGGGAGGATTTTTTAAATCCAAAACTCACAGGAGTGAATGGGACAACTTCAAAACAACTGCAGCCTCTGCCTGTATGTATTTAAGCAACTTCATATGGGGACAATCTTACTTCACACGGGGATGGAAAAATACCAGTGTGTTTGTTGGTCGTAAAAGACCCAGTTCTGCTTTGCTTATCTCATGGTACCAGGAGCTGAGCCAGCCCCTGAGACAGGATCACTGAGCAGGTCAGTAGTGGTACTCATTCCCACTGATTGGCAGATAGCTTTTTGTCTGATAGCTTTTTGCTTCTAAAAATCCTTGTTGTTGCAAGGAGGCAAACAAGGCTATTAATTTTGACACATTATTTTTTCAGTATCTGGTGGTCTCCAGGCCAGAGAGGTGCTTTACTTTTCCAGGCTTCAGTGGGACTCCTTTAGGAGAAAGATATCCTCTTGCTCAGAAACATCCTTTTTCCCCCTTCACTCTTCTGCTGCATATTCCCATGGGGTTAGTTGATCACCCCATGGGTGTGGTAGAAGGGAGCAGGCTGGTAACTGTGCATACCAGGACACATATTCAGAATAATAGTCTAATATTTGAGGCGGACGAATTGGAAACATATGTATCTCCACAGAACTGAAAGCCAAAGCAAAGCTGTTTATCTGCTGGATTTTATGTACTAATACTGACAAAGAAATCAATTATGAATAAACACTGTTGAAAAAAATGAAGTGCTGCTTCAAGGTTGTCCTTAGAAATGCCCTTTCTTCCCCAATGCAATTATCTAAATGGCACCTACCTCTGAACAGGCAGATGGCAAGGTTGGTTTATTCATGCAGCTGACTGCTGGTCCAGGAGTGTGTGGAATTCCCGTAGGGAATGCTAATTTCAGATGCCACAAGCGTTAAGCACCTGGACAGACATACTGTCCACAGGGAAAGCCTGGCTGTCACCTTCAAGGCAAGGATTTCTCACACTTGGGACTGGGCACTCCACATCAGAGGCAGCTTGGTTGCCCATTTGAAATCCTTGGCCCAGAGAGATAGAAAGGTGGGTCTGGGATTTAAGGGAAGATCATAGTTTCTGCAGGAGAAATTGTGACATTTCACATGCATCCATGGTCATTAACTCACATTTGGAGAGCGGATCTCAATATTCGCACTGTCCCAACCACGAGCCTGACCTACCATGGAGCAGCCAAAGCAGACAGAAAAGCAAAAGGCAGGTAATTTTTCCTTCAATTTTCTTCAGTTCCTCAGAGAATAATAAATGAGATAAAAAGTGGTGTCAGAACGTTGGGATTTTGTGTCCCATTCCTCTAATTCTCTGAAGCTGCATCTCCCGGCTGAGTTAACACTCTGTTATGAAGATAGCATTATCAATACAGCTGCCTGGATAAAGAGTCCAGTCCTAGATCAGGCTTGGGAAAAAGTTATGCCTGCAAGACAGCTGTGATTTGTCCAAATGACTATGTACATAAATTGAATTCACAGTCAGCAATGTAAAGTATATGAGATACACATGCATGTATAAAAATAACTGCTGTATGTGCCACCAGCAAAATCTCTTTGCCAGTGTTTGTTTAAAATTCTGTCTTCTGATTTTATTTCCCTTCCTCATTTTTATTGTCTGCCACGTCCAAAGTTTCTGAAATCTGAAAGCTTTTTCTTCTGAGCGATAAGTTCACAGACTCTCCTCCTGATAAAGCAGATAAACATCTGAAGCAAAGGAGCGTCTACTAGAACACAGCCCAGCCAGCCTGGGGACCTCTCAGACCAACAGAGCTGGATACAGCTGGAGAGTCTGGGAGAAAGGAACTAGCTCAGTTCAGATAAGATTTTTTAACTCTCTGAAACAAATTTTCAGCTGGAAAATAGAGTCCAAATTTGACACCTTTGGGGGATGGAAAATACACAGTCATGACTAATTTCATGACTGTCTCATTTTTTCTCCTTGATGCTTCTATTAGAATGTTTTTTCAGAGGAAACCTGTGAGAAGCTGAGGTCTTGTTCTCAGTGAAGTGTTGAGATCACAGGGCATGTGATTTTTTTTTCCCTAGTCTCAAAGCAGAGAGAAAAGCAATGAAGGGGGAGGACAGCAATGAAGTTATTTTGTACACATACAAACACATCAGATCTTAGTGATGCAAACCAGATGTTCACTGTCTGACTCTTAGGAAGACATTAATTTAAGTCATCCAGAGTTGCAGAAAATACGGAGGGATCTATGAAAATTTTGCCAAAAGAGGATTTAGCTATTTATAATAATAACTATGCATTTATATCAAATATTGTCATTATAAATTGATCTTTGATTGGTTGAACTGTTGTTCTTTAAGTAGTTTAAATTTTTAATACTCCATTATTTTAAAGAAAAGAGCTTCACTGAAATTTTTTTGTTCTGTGACACGAGTTCCCAATTTCTCCTCTTGTTGCTCCAGTTCTGAAATTTAACTTCATTTTAATCACTCTGATATCCTCATTTTTAAAATAAAAGTTAATTTCCATCAGTCTCATAACCACATTCTTAATTTTATAACATTCATAACTCAGTTGGAGCTGCTGCTGGATTTTTGGTTTGTTTTGTGCTGTTCATTCTGGTCTGTACTGGCCTCTGTTTCTGGTTTTGCTACCAGTGGGGTTTTAATACATGTGCTTCATATGGTATCATTTAAGCTCTTTGGCTGCACACAACTTAAATAGGAGGATGACAGCCCCAAAATACAGTTTCAGTGTAATTTTCAAATCAATAAATGTTTGTTTCAGAACTCCCAGTCTCCCTCTCATAATCTCCAATAATCAGTTACAAGACCTTGTTAGTCAAAGTGAACCAAGAGCTGGGTTTTAATTTAAGGGCATGTTTACAGCTCTGGTTTAAGGTCAGTATTCTGGTCTTTGGTTATCAATTGTTATCACACTGCTCTTCAGAAATACACCACTGTCTAGTTAGTCTTCTGATGTAGCTGCAGCACTTTAGGTGAAATTAATTCCCCTTATTCTGATGTTTGTAAAGTGGAGGCATCCCCAGGAGTTCTGGTTGCCAAAGTTCATTTTACAGTCAATGAAGAGAAATAGGTGCTTTGGAGATTCATCTGCCTTACTTTACATACTTTCTTGAGGAAGAGGTGTTTTTTACCCTATCACTAAGTATTTCACTTTAGGTGGGTATCAGCAGCTCAGCTGGTAACTTATATATCTGCATTAGGTGAGCTGAATCTCACCCTTTCTGCCTTAAGCCCCAGGCAATGCAAAATTCAAATGCATTAATTCAGGGGTACGTGATGTCTTATCCTCTCCTCTCTTTGAGGACCATGGAGTGATTCCCCATCAGTTCTCTAACTCCTTTTCTGCTCTAGCTAAAGGTTCTACTCTGCTTTAAACAATTCCAATCACTAACTGCCTTACCTGAAAGCAGAGATACAGCCTTTATGCCACTGCTGTTATGAAATAGCTCTAAAATCTTCTTGAAACTTCAACAGATGTTCATCCAGAAGGCCTCAGTCTGTCCCAGCCTCTGAAACATGGCTGCAAGAAGACTTTTCAGGTGTCTTTCATACTTCATATGGTCCTTGGTGGGACTGGATGAAGACAGTTTAGGCAGAGCTTTTCTTGCATCCCTTTCCCACGCTGCAGTTGTGGGTGTGCTCCAAGCTGTGGCAGGTCTCCACATGAGCATGTCATTCATTTCTGGGAACCATGTTCCAGGATAGCTGGGTATGTGTGAGAAGGGATTAAAGGGGTTTATATGTAAAGCTTGGGACAGAGGTGACCGAGGAGGATCATAGGATAGGAGTCAGCTGAGATGTGAACGATGTGAACGTAAAAGGAAGCGAAGGATTATTCATTGAACTTTGCAAGAGGAAACAGCACAAATGGGATGAGGCCCAAAAGAAAATGTCAACCTGGCTTTTGGGAAACTGAATGCAATTTTAGGATGCCCAAAGCAAGGATTAAATAAGCAGCTTGTCATCAGTCTCACTTCAGTCCCTGGTAAAATCATGAAAAAGATTATTCTAGGAAGTAATGAAAAACACCTGAAGGACAACACAGTCATTGGACACAGCCAGCACAGCTTCATGAGGGAAAGTCCTGCTTGTCAAACCTGATTTCCTTGTATGACAGGGTAACCCACCCAGCTGATCTAGGAAAGCCAGTAGATGTAATCCTCTTGGACTTCACCAAAGCTTTTGACAGGCTCTCCCAGGATCCTTCTGAACAAAATGTCCACAGCTGGATAAACACATCATGTGGTGGGAGAGCAACTGGCTCATGGGTCAGGAACAAATGGTGACAGTGACTGGGGTGACATCAGGCTGGCACTGGCCCCTGGTGGGGTTCTGTAGGGCTCCATCCTTGGCCCTGAACTCCTCACCATCTTCCTTAATGACCTGGACACAGGACTCAGTGGAACACTCAGTAAGCTTGCCAATGACACTAAACTGGGGGGAGTTGTCAACTCCCTCGAGGGCAGAGAGGCCCTGCAGAGAGACCTGGACAAATTGGAGACTTGGGCAATCACCAACCACGTGAAGTTTAACAACGGCAAGTGCCGGATCCTGCACTGGGATGGGGCAACCCTGGCTGTGTGTATGGACTGGGGAAAGAGAGGCTGGAGAGCAGCTGTAGAAAGGGACCTGGGGTTCCTGGTCCATGGCCAGTTGAACACGACTCAGCAGTGCCCTGGCAGCCAGGAGGGACATCCGTGTCCTGGGGGACATCAGGCACAGCATCACCAGCCGGGCAAGGGAGGGGATTGTCCCGCTCTGCTCTGCACTGGGGCAGCCTCACCTTGAATATTGTGTGCGGTTTCGGACACCATGATTTAAAAATTACATTAAGCCACTGGAGAGCATCCAAAGAAGGGTCATGAGTATCGGGAAGGGTCTGAAGGGGAAGCCATATGAGGAGTGGCTGGGGGCATTTGGTCTGTTCATCTGGAGAAGGGATGACAGAGGGGAGACCTCATTGCAGTTACAACTTCCTCATGAGATGAAGAGGAGGGGCATCTCTGCTCTCTAGTGACCAGTGGCAGTCCCAAGGGAATGGCATGAAGTTGTATTAGAGGAGATTCAGGCTGGATATTGGAAAAGGTTCTCCCCCCAGAGGGTGTTTGAGCACTGGAGCAGGCTCCCCAGTGCAGTGGTCCCAGCACTAAGCCTGACAGAGCTCAAGAAGAGTTTGGACAATGCTCTCAAGCATAGGGTGGGATTGTTGGGGTGTCCTGTGCAGAGCCAGGAGTTGGACTCGATGATCCTGATGGGTCCCTTCCAACTCAGCCTATTCTATGATTCTATTCTTCTGTCTTCTGGGTGCTAGTTTAATTTTATCAGTAAGTAGGCTTCATCAGAGTTAGATTTACAAGGAGGATTACTCAGTGTAGCAGTGATTCAGGTGCCTAACCTCTCCTCAGCAGCTCCTGTTGGATTTGCCCTAAGAAGTGCATCAAGGACAACGTTTATGTTGCTGAGCAGAGAGTTACCTACAACACAAAACAGAAAATATAATGGGAGGACTGGGCTTTGTCTTCAGGTTCTGAAGAGGAGCAGCCCTACCAGTGCTGACCTGGTGGAAGATGCTTCTCAGGATTCATCACCTTTCTTCTTTTGCTACCCAAATCCTTTCTGATACAGTATGTTGAAAGAGTAAAGTTTCTCCCATTTAACTCAAGGTGACCTTAAAGCATTCATGGAAGACATGACATGCTGGATCCAAGTTCCTCCTCTCAGGTGACTAAAAGATACAACTCCTCCAAAATCAGAGTGCCCTTGCAGTATTGCTAAAGGGCATGCCAGTCATGCATTTCCCTGCTGCTGTTTTGTGGGGCAGGGCAACATCTGCGTCTTTACTAGAGCAGCTGCTGAAGAGGAGACAGTAAAACATTTGGTTTATGAGCTCCATTGGATTTTAGGAGTCAACTGCTTATTAAAAGGCTGGTGCCAAGACTCATGCAGACCTTTTCTCACCATCAAGAGACTACCGTAGGCTGCTATGGAATGCTGCTACTGGGAACATAGACAGCTGGGATTTTAGGGATCTTTAGGGTTAAGAAGCAGCTAACTGAAGGGGTTTGGCATTGCTCTAGTGCCACAAGTAACAAATAGATGTTTAGTCCTTTGGTGGAACTTAGCATCTATAAATTTTGAAAGCTTTTTCTTCTAATTTCTCAAAACCTAATGGTGTAACCACTTCCCACCACGTTAAAAGAAAACTCTCAGGGAACTGAGAAATTTTAAAAATAATTTAAAACTGAAACAAGAAGAGGATGTGTTAGTAGCAATAAATACAGGAGTAGTTTGGGTTTTTTTCTCTCACAGTAATAGCCCTCTGCTGGGAACTTTGCCTTAAAAATGCCTGCTGGGAGCATCTCTGGCAAAGACTGAGCAGGTGAAGGGCTTCCAGGCTAATGAACTCTGATAGTTAAGTGCAGAGACTTGTCTGGCAAAGAGATTACTCCTTTCTTTTTTCTTCCAAAGGAGCATTTAGAGTATCACTGTTGGATAACTACCATTCACATAAAATATTTGCTCTTTGGAAAATGAAGATGAGATAGTTTTGAGTCTGGCGGAAAATCCCAACAATCCCCAGAGAGCATGGAACATGAAAGGAAAACACCCTTGGCTCTGCAGTTCAAAGAATAGATAAAAAATCTCCAAGCTGTGATTTTTCTTTTAAACCATATTTGTAGGCTTTGTTATAAACTCTTCACATGCGGTCTCCTTGCTCTAAATTTCTCACTGGTACCTGTTGTTCCTGGTTTTTTACAGTCTTTAAGTGGCAGACAGGACAGAAAGTCATGCTGCCTTTGAGATGTGTGTGTAACCTGGTGGCAGAGCTTCAATGGCACTGGCCACAGCCTTGCAGAGGTGCAATGAAATGGGATCCTGCTACACACGGTACCATGGAAAGATGTCAGCAGTGACAATCTTTCTCTCAAAAAGAATACAGCTGAGACAGGTAAATAAGCATATTGTGGAATGAGAAGAGACTACTTAGTCAGCAAATACAATAGGGCATGTTATATCATTTGCTGAAATGTTCAAGGTTAAATGAGGCTCTTGGTGATCTGTAAGAGAGTGTAAGAGCTATCCCTTAGACCTAATACTGGAGACAGGAGTCAGAGTCCTGAGCTCAGGTCCTACTGGCAAGCCATGGGTTAGGCACTAAATATGTACACCACCCACTATGAGGGTGGTGAGGCCCTGGCACAGGTTGCCCAGAGAAGCTGTGTCTCCCCCAGCCCCTGGAAGTGTTCAAGGCCAGGTTGGACGGGGTTTGAAGCAGCCTGGTCTAGTGGAAGGTGTGTCTGTCCATGGCAGAGGGTGGAACAAGATGAGACTTAAGGTCCCTTCCAGCCCAAACCAGTCTAGGATTCTACGATTCTGTAATTGTATATTGCAAGGAGTGAAGTGAGAAAACTAATATTATCAATAATTTTAAGCACCAGACAAAATTATCTTGCTAATCTTCAAACTAATCCCAAATTTTTACAGAATTTCCCAAATAGTTTCAGCACAAAGCTTTAGAGCAGGAGATGAAGGTAATGATGAAGATGTAGTATCACAACAGCCCTGCCTTGAACCATTCAGTGGTTTAGTCTGGTTGTGAAAATGGAGACTCAATCTCTGCTTTGACAAAGGACATCACACCCCCTCAAGCTTTTTTGAGCAGTTTGCTTTTCTGTCACCATCCCTGATTGCTCCATCCTTTCAAGGGGAGAACCTCCCACTGATTTTTGAACTTCATTGCAGCAGATTTATTCTTTTTTTTTACTCTTTCATGGTAGTTAGAGTTATAGCTTGTTTGCCTCCAGATGACATACATGATATAAGGTACTAAGGAAATGTTTGAAGCTAATAAAAACAGCCAAAACCCCTCCCAATTCCTCCATCCTGCTGTCTTCAAAATATACCAGTTGAACTAAAAGTCACTGCTAGGACAGACAAATGTATCGGATATGAAATATTTCTGGGAAAAGCTGCTAAGATGCAAACCAAGCATCCTATGTTAGAAATCATGTTCATTAATCAGGAAAGAATTATGAACTCATTCTGATCCTCACTACCAGTCCTGGAGGAAGGTCACCACAAACTCAAGGATAGTATGGACCAGTGTGTCCTTGCTTCTGAAATTTTTGAATTCTCTAGTGTTTCAAAAAGATTAAACACTTTGGCCTAGATCACGAATTAGCAGCATGTTTTTTCCCAAGAAGTAAAAAACCTGCAAATTATAATCGTAGGCTTAAACATTCCCTACATTCCTAATTAAACTGGGGTTTTTTTTGGTTTTTTTGGTTTTTTGTCAGTGTAGAGATAATTAAATACACATTAGTAACAGCATGCAGGAAAAAAACCCCAGGAAAAATATATCTATTGTAACATTTAATCAGGGCCATATTTAAGTCAAAATTGAATGCTTTTCTTACCAATATTCTTCTGTGCAAATAGAAGCTTGCCCAGAGGAGCCCGTTCTTTGCATTATGCAAGCAATCAGGTTGAAAAATCCAATTGGTCCACTCTGGTTTTATAATCTATGAATCAAACTCCTTTTTACTAGTGTGGCTAAGAACAAAGTCATACATGGATGGCAAGCATCACTAGTCCCTAAGCAGGTATCTGTCCTTTTTGGAATCCCACTAGTCCGGTCCTCTTGGGTGGGTAGGCAGAGATATGGTCTTTCAAGCAAAGTAGGGGTCGCCCAGTTGCTTTCAACTGTTGCTTAACATAACTAATAAAATATTAATGAAAAAAATATGGCTAAAGTGAAATCCTGAAGAAACCTCGATTCCCAGCATTGCCAAGGAAATCCATGGTCTAATAGTGAGTGTTTTTCCACGTAAGTATAAGTTCCACACAACTCACTCTCCTATTAGCATCAGAGGACAACAAGCTGTGATAGCAAAGAGAAGTAGTTCTGAGAAAGAGCATGACACAAAGGGCTTCCTCTTGCATTAGGCACCTCGTCTGGGATTTCAAGGAACTGAAGAGACAGATGAGTCAGTTATACTCAACATTCCCATTCCTGACAAGCCTATGGAGCAGCTTCTGGAGGGTTCTGCAGACCCCTTGGGGTTGAAGTGATATAAATGAAAATAAAATTTGACCTGCATGTTACTTCTTTCCTTGTAATGAGAAAAATCATAAATTAAAGCCAAGAAGAATTAAATATCCTGCATCAAGTTCTACAGAGTCTGGTTTCCAAATACGTAAACACTGCCTCCACTTTGGCTCAGAGTAGCAATTCACACACTACACCCCCAGGGCCATGATTCAACCTCCCCGCAAAACATATTTTGTTTTCAGCTGGGAACAGCCTTTAATTTTTTATCACAACTCTGCTATCGGTCTGCATTATTTATATTATTTATACATATGTGTGCCAGATCCTCAGTTAACTAATTTATAGCCACTGAAAGATGCCAAGAGCTGATTTTTAATTTTCAACAAAGTACGTCCTTTTCTGAAAGCTATGACATTGTTCTCAAATTAAGTAAATTATGTGGTCTTTTTTTCCTTGGGTTTTGTTTTGTTTTGTTTTTTTAAAATTTTGTTTCAGGGAGGTTGGTAATTTGGGGTCTCATCTGCTTCCTTGCTGGATCAGACCCCACACTCTGAGTATGAAAGTCTTTGTTCTGGGACATTCTCACAAGGAGGGGCTGTGTTAGTTGTCTCTTCAAAGACCAAACCAGTGGGTTGGTTTTGAGGTCAAAGCTATGTGTGTGCGAGAGGATTTTGTGGTAAGCCAACTCGCGTAGAAATCTCTATTGGCTTGGGATCAAAGAAAATAGTGTTGTTTCTGACAACTAGGAGAAAGATCTGTGGACAACATTTGCTGGAATTGATCTTGTGGAGAATATGAGACTCCTGTATTTGACATACTATTTTTTCTGCTTGCTTCTAAAAAATATAAGTGTTAATGGCTTGCTTTGTGCCAGCCAAACTTGATAAATTCCTTGAAGAAGGCTGCAGGATGATAAAATCATTTGTTTAGAACAGCTGAGCTAGGTCCCATAGCAGAAGGAAATGTCTCTATTTTCTTTTGGGTGGAGTTCTCAGCTGCTGGAGTGATTGATAGTTGAAAAGGGAGTGAGGTGGATCTGGGACCTCAGTAATCACCTAAATGCTGGAGAAGACCTGGCTTCTACTGCCAAGTGGCCAAGAGCCTGGAGGAGAGAGTTACTCACCAAAAGGCTGCTCCTCCCAGTGCTGGTGAGGTGCTGGGGTGCCAGATTTCTGTGCTCGTGTGGGGCAGTGTGGACCAAGGTTACCACTGGGGCCCAGGGCTCTGTGGCCTGAGGAGTTTGCTTGTGAGCCTGCAGTAGCATCCCACAAAGCCTGTGCCCCTGGGAACACACATCCTTAGGGAATATCCTCTCATGGAAGACAAATTTCATTTAGACAACCTCAGGCTCATGCCAAACATCAGATCAGCACAGAAACTCCTGTCCAGATGAGGAGAGATCCAGCATGGGCAGAAAAGGAAGGAGCAGCATTATATTGTTCCCAACATCTCTGCACAGCCAGCAGAGGAGCCAAACTGAGTGTCTTCCCTGTGGGACAAGGAGACTACAGAACTAAGGACAACCCTTGTGCAAAGAGGGGACCATGAACAAACCTCTCAGCTTTTGCACAGAGAATGAAACGTGTCATGTTTCAAGTGTTGATCTATCCAGGAGTGAAATGAGATACTCTTGATGCAACTTGATGTGAAAAGGTAATGACAGTGGACAGCACTGATGTTCCATATAACACAAAGTGAAGCAAAGAACTTCCATCTGCATGTGAAGGATAGCATCAGTTTCCAGAGACAACATTCATAAATGACTAAGCTTAATCAAGGCAAGGTTTTCCATATTCTACTATTTCAATTCTTATTCCCTACTCATATTCTTAGGGAATACCAGATCTTGGGAGAGATGTCTTGACCGTTTGCAGTTTGATAATCCTACCAGAGCCTTGATGTCACTAAAACCCTTGATCAGTTATTCACAGATGACAAAAACACTACAAAAAAAGCAAAGGATAAAGGGGAAAATTCATACCATAAGAAAACAAACTCATACATTATCAAGCCTGAAAGGCACACTTACATGATGAAGAAGATTATGGAAAGCACTAAGGCTGAAAGAGACTTGTGAGGTTTCTGCTTAGATGAACATAATCATCTCATGGCATCTCAGAATGCATTATTAGGGGAACTAAACACAACAGCCAAGTTTGGAAATATTCAGGCAAAAGAACTGAGGATAACTAAGGTGTTAAAGATCTGCCTTGTAGCAAAAGTCCCAAAGTACTGAGATTGTGTAGCTGTCATAGCTAGGAGGAAAAAAGTGTGTCTTGATCAGATTCTTAGAGTGCTTTGGAAGATGACAGGAGAATTGTCAGTCTTAGGAGAAAATAGAAGAGTAAGACCTAGAGGATGGACATTGGATCTCAACGTGTAACAAGTCATTGGAGCTGCTTAGAACAGAGAATGTGGTTGAATTTCCATTGCTAAGAATTCTCCAAATCACCACAGGATATTTTTCTCCATTTTGAGCCTGAATTAGCTGCCAAGGTCCTAATGACCTCTTACACAGGAAGTCAGACAAGATGATCAACCTTGATCTCCTCTGATCTTACAGCCTATGACTAATGTATCATGTGTTTGTTCTCTCATTCTCTCTAGGGAAGAAGGACACAGAGTGTTTTGTTTTGGAAGTATTATTGGAAGGTTTTAGTGTTCTGTACTTATTTTAGAGGAGGGAGGTCAGAAATGTGTTAGAGTTGGATTGTTTAGGGGGGTTCTTTATGGGGATCTTGTTCCATCCTGGCTGCTGAGAGTGCTCTGTATTTCATACCTCTTGTATTAGAAAGTGTTGCGGTGCCAGAAGATTGAGATATTCCAAGTCAGAGAGCTGCAGGTGATCTTTTGCCCTTGAACCCTTAAGGAGTGAGTTTATGACTCGGAGTTGTAAGAAACTACTATGTACAGAAAAGGCATTGTCTGATTTCATATCTGATGCCACTTGATGCAGTGCTTTGGGTCCCATGGAAAGATAATCCACTGCTGACTTGGAAGACCTGTGTTGCTCCTCTTCTCATCTGCAACTTTTCTTTCATAGAAAATGAGCAATGTACAGCCCACCAGTGCTTGCTGAGGAGACAGTACTCGGCCTCTGAACGCCGTCAAAGTTCAGAGATGAGTGTCAGTGCTTCTTAGTCACTTTTCAAATATTAAGATAGCTCATACTAACCCTTGCAACCAGCCAAAGATAACTATCACACTCAGATACATAGAAGCTGTGACTAATCAAAATTCTTTTTAAGGGAAAAATATTTATCCAGGACAACAAATTATATTCTGATTTTAAAATGTCATTGCTTTGCAGTGCCTAATGAAGCATGCAAGATCACCCTTGCTGTTAGTTTCTTCTGCAACAAGAAACTATAGAGTGTATACACATATATACACAATACTATATCAGAAAACACCAAAAAAAGGAAAGGGCAAAGTTTTGTATATATGCAGCCAATCTTTACTGTCATATTGAGCAAAACATCCCATCCCTGGAAGTGTTCAAGGCCAGGTTGGATGGGGCTTGGAGCAGCCTGGTCTAGTGGAAACTGTCCCCGTGCAGGAGTGGTTGGTTGACTCTGGCTGGATGCCAGGTACCCACCAAAGCTGCTCTATCACTCCCCTGTACAACTGGAGAGGGGAGACAAAATACAGGAAATGAGTTGACGTAAGGGAGGGATCACTCACTGAATCAGCGAAAGAGGCTGAACTTGGGGATATTAGTTGAATTTATTAGTAGCAGAATCAGAGGAAGATAATGAGAAGTAAAATAAATCTTAAAAACACCTTCCCTCCACCCCTCCCTCCATCCTAAGCTCTCCCTCTCTCCCAGTGATGGAGAAAGACAGGGAATGGGGGTTACGATGAGATGAGCTTTAAGGTCCCTTCCAACTCAAACCATTCTATGACTCTATAATTCTATGATTGTCATTACTCCCTAGGACAGTACAACAGAGCACTGAATTAAGGACACAGTTGTTACTTTATATGTAAAGAGAGGTGGGACATGTACCATATGCACAAAAAGGAGTCAGGACTAGAAGTTGTCTGAAGAAATATGGATCTGTGCTTTTAGAACCTTTTTAGGTCTAACCAGAACGAACTGGTCCAAAGTCACAGACAAAGGGGTATAATCCCTGTTCATTCATCACAGCCTGTAAACAATAACTGCTGGGCTATTTTGATTAATAAGACCTCAGCCTCCTGTTATGGAGGCTTTGTAATTTATCCAAACCAGAGCACAAGAGCTAAAAAGCCTGAATTTGAAGTAAGTTTGGCTTATAATTTTAGATTTGAGCTTCTTATTTTTGTGACCAACATTAAAAAGAGATAGGAATAGAGCATCGTTGGCAGCACTTGTGCTTCAAGGAATAGGGTTTAATCTGCCACTTTTTGCTGAACAATCCAACCACAAAACAGGCAGAGGTTATGCACCACAAAAGAACTGGTTCACTATTTCTATAACAAATCATCATTTGCCTTCAGGCACTATTCATACATACGTAAAACTTTCCCTGAAAATCTGGCACCCTGTGTTAAGAATAAAGAACCTATGTAAGAAATACAGAGGCTGAGAACACAGAATGAAATTAATTGTTCAATAAAAGGAGCAGAAATCAGAATTAGAACCAAGACCTTTTGACCTTTATCATTTTGAGACTGCTCAAGGAAGGGGAAATCCTGTTCCCTTCAATACATTAGCAAAGTGCCAACCTCTTTCCAGAGAGTACACACTTCAATTAACTTTTACTTAGGGTACTTTTATCCACCTCCCCAGAACCTTTCAGGTCTCAGAGCAAGTTTTTTTCTAAGATCAATGAAAAAGTGCCAGTTTCCATTTATATTTGCAATTTTTTAAGAAGTTGTTTGGGCCTGAACCCTGTGGGATCTCTGGTATCTGCTGTTCCCAATGGCAGTTGGGGTTCTGACCTCTGTTTTCTGGGGTTTTGAAAGTGCTCAACCATTCATGATTTTGCATCTTTGAGGAAGGAGGTCTGGTCACAGCAGTGATCCTGGCAAGTCTGAGTGGAAACCTAAACCAAAAGATCACGTCAAAGCTCAGAGCATCACATCCTTTTGTTCATATAGTCACAGAATCAAAGAATCCCTGAATGATTTGGGTTGGAAGGGGCCTAGGAGACCATCTAATTTCACCCCTCTGCCATGGGCAGGGACAGCTTGCACTACACCTGGTTGCTTCCAGCCCCATCCAACCTGGCCTTCAACACTCCCAGGGATGGGACAGCCACAGCTTCTATGGACAGTCTGTGCCAGGCCTCACCTGCCTCACAGCCAAGAATTTTTTCCCAATATCCCATCTAAACCTGACCTCTGTTAGTCTGAAGCCATTCCCTCTTGTTCTGTCACTCCAGGCCCTTGTCCAAAGTCCCTCTCCAGCTCTCTTGGAGCCCCTTTAGGCACTGGCGGGGGCTCTGAGGCCTCTCCAGAGCCATCTCTTCTCCAGGCTGAACACCCCCAGCTCTCCCAGCCTGTCTCCAGAACAGAGGGGCTCCAGCCCTTGGAACATCTCCAGGGCCTCCTCTGGACTCACTCCAACAGGTCCAGGTTCCTCTTGGGGGGCCCCAGAACTAAACAATTCAATTAGATGTGATTTTTAGAGCTTCAACTCTTCTTGTGCAGTTCAGACCAATATTTAGGCTAATTTTAAAAAATTAATAAAAATAATTTGCAAAGGAGAGGAGATTTAAAAAGAAATATTACTCAAAGCTACTCCTCAGAGATCTTGCAAAGATCTATTATAAATAAATATACTAATATATTAATAGATCAAAACTACTTGTACTAGATCTTGGGAAGTTGTATTTTAGTATATATACATTAATATATTAGTAGATATTCCCAAGATCTATCAGAAGTGGTTTTGAGCAATATTTCTTTTTAGTCTCTCTCCTTTGCAAAGCTTTTTTTTTTTTTTTAACAGATATGCCATCAGAGCCATCCTGACACGGTCTGGTGTGCAATTCCTGATGGTGCCAAGCACTGTGTTTCTTGTTTCCTTTCTCCTAGTGCACTCCTGTATTTCTGGTGAAGGAACTCCTGTAACTCGCATGACTCATATTTATTCAGCATGCTGCCAGACCTGGTATGCTGTCAGATTTGTTTATTGGGATAATATCCTTCCAGGCCTTTTATGGAAAATCACGGAAAGCCACTATTTTAGCGTGTACACTTTTGGTATCACTGAGTAACACAGTCCTCCCTCCTCTCCATGATAGCTTGTCATATAAAATTCTTGTCTTACTCTTTTTTCTGAACCTACCTGGTTTTACCCACACAGATGAAGAAGACTTAGACAAGCTGAAAAATTTTTGGCAATATGTTTTACATCCTGGTTTGTTAGCTTGCATGCCATTTCTAAAACTTGGGAGTGCAGAGGTGCAACAAAAAAAGCTGATTAAGAAAGAAGTTCTTAAATCGTCCCTTTTAGATTGTCCTGCTAGTCAACAGTCACTGTGCTAAGGTAAATGCTTCTTAGTAATGTCAGTAATCACTTCAGCTGTGCAAATCTTTTGAGTGTTGCTCCTTCTGGAAAGAGACAGTGTTGAGATAAAATCATGATTTATTTTTCAAGGGGGTGACAAGACCTTTTCCCAAACCTACAGCAAGATCTGTGCAGCTCCCTGAGCTAAAGTAGAAACTCACCGCTCATCCCCTACACAACCCCCCCCAGCAATGACCTTTGATAAGTGGGTTTGAAGAAGGATGGCTCAAGTTTGGCAGCACATTTCCCCTGACCTTTACCAAAATGCTGCTTGTATCCTCATCATGCACGTTTCTGCTCTCAGTACAGCTCAGCTGTGCAGGGAAATGCTCCTGCTGGAATCCCTCCCCTGCCAGCGTTTCAGAGCAGAGTTGTGCTCTTGCACATTAAGAACATGCACAAGCCAAGTACCAGAGCTTAGCTGACAAATCCTAATCACCCGCTTGATTATATATAACTGTTAGCCTAAGGGCTTTCTTTTACTTTTCAGCCTCCTTGTACTCATAGTATTTATACACATATTTAACTTTATGTACACAAGTGTCTGATGTCAATTAGCCCACTCTGATAGATGATGTATGACACATATGTAAATGCTTGCAGGAAGAAAGCTCTGATCCTGTTTATATCTTTCATACCTCTAAAGGAAAATACACTATGGTCTGTAAATCCAGTCTCGACGAAAAACTTATTTTGTCACATCATTTTGCTGTTGGACAATGATATTGCTGCTGCTGTGGCAGGTGAGCACTGCAAGAGGACACTGGCTTGAGACAGCCAATCATAGGTGAAGGTCTTTCCACAACTTTTAAAATTGGATCAAAAATGTCCAGAGTGAGGGAGAAGTGTCCAGAGGTCAGAGATTGAGGGAAACTTTTGTCACGTTCAAATCAAAACCTTTGCCCTTACTTGATGCCGGAATTTTACCACTGGCATTTGGCTTCGAGCATGTTAGAAAAAAATATATGTCAAGTTGCCAACCTGTAGTGTAAAGTTAATGTGTCATCAAGCTTAGCAATGAGGTGAAACAGGAGTTATATGTCTTTTGAATTAAGTTGAAGTATGAGGTGCTGTTCCTAGAAATGGCTGGGATTTGTAACCCAAGAAGTGCCCTCCACCTGAAACTGTGCAAGTGGCCACCCATTTTCTGATGGCCCATCTAGCATAACACTGTTGCTGTCCCTAAAAAGAGGATTCGTCACCTGGTGTGGTGCAGACAGCCACTCTCACATGCAGAGCTGAGTATTTGATTATTTCATATTTTCAAAGATAGGTGCTAGGTAGTAAACCCACAAAAAGGTAGCACAGATTCTCAAAACTTTACACTGTACATACATTTTAGCAAACAAGGAAGTCTTGGTTCACTGGCTACAAGTTACCTAGTTCTGTTATTAATTAGTATCCTATCATCTATTGGTTGAACGATTCTCTTGCTTCTAGTGCTAATTATTCTGCAGGCTCAGTCTTTCTCTTCGAGTCAGTGAGTTTCTTGAGTCTGTGATCCCTGAGTCAGTGGTCACAATCTCCCCCCATGGAATTACATCTTGCTGGTTGGCTCCGTGTGCAAGCTGCAGGGTGAGCTCTGGTGGTAGGAAGCCGAGGCAAGAGGCCTCATGCTGGCACCAATCCCTTGAATTACAAAGGGCACCACAGGGACCTGTGGGACAAGCTGGGAGACAAGAGATGCAGCAGGAGCAGAGGACTCAACAGGGAGACCCCAGACTATGCATAAAGGGTGTAATTGACCCTTTTCATACACACATGAAGAAATCTTTGCCTTCTCCAATGACTAATTCTTTGAATTGCTTTGATTATTATGTGCTGCACTCTTGTCTCCATTCAGCTTCATTGTAACAATATAGTAGAATGTGATCTTCAGTTAAATTTTTTTATTCATGTTACCTTGAAATTCAAATACATTTCTCTGATCGCACAAGTTTATTAACACCTGATTGTTCAAAGCCATTATTTGTATGTATGTATGTATTTGCATGTAAGTATAGCAGTGAGAATGTAACTATTCTCACTGATATAATTTTTCATTTTGTGGGAGGACATACATGGAATCTGACTCCTGGTATGATCTGAGGAAGCCCACTGTGACATATAGTCACATAAGATTCTGGAGAATGTGCGATTTTCAGTTCTACATTATCGTTCTCTCCTCCTAAACCTTCCACCTACTTGGTGCTAATCATCTTCTTGCTTAAACATCTGGCCTCTAGACAATCAAAAAAAGTGTATTGAACTATAAACTTGGAGGTTGATCTTCAAACTCTCACATTATCACTCAACAGCAGATATCACAGACACTTTACTTCTAATAAACATCATATGCATAGCAATGGCTTTGAAGATCTTCCTTTGCGAGAACATAGGAGGTATCCAGATGCACTATCAAAGCTACAAGTATTCAAGACTAAATTGCACAATATGTGTTTTATACTTGAATCAAATTGGTGGGATTTGCCAGACTAAATATAGATGTATGTGATGTTAATATTTGTGTCTGAGCTCAGTGGTTTTGCCACTGGAGAGAAAGAGGTACTTTTTTAGAGATTGATTGTAGAAGAGTCTGATCCAGCAACTGATCCTCTCTAGTCTTACAAAGATTGGGGAAGTCCTGAAAAGGTCACCAGTATCCTCATTCAGTCTCCAAGGGTGGATCAAGCACTTCTGGATCTCCCACAGCAAGTGCTACTCTGAGCTCTTTCTAATAAAAGGGAAAGACCAGGTGCTGTGTTGACTTCAGTAGAAAAGACTTAAAATGGAAGTAGAAAAGACATTAAGATGGCTTAATCCCACACTAACTGGTGAAGTGTTAATGGCTGGATCTGACACTTTATTTCAGCTCCTGAAAAGTTCTGTGCCTGCTTTATGTTGTACTTCTACTGTTGGCCATGGAAAGAGAAAAGAATCTCTGATGAACATCCTTCATACTCCAAAATACGTAAATTCATTTCTTGGTATGCGACTCCTCTGAAGGCAACTCTGTATCACTATTGGTTGTAAACCAACACCCAACACCTTAAATTATCTACCCAGAGTTAAGTATGATGGCATGAATCTGACCACCATCAGGCCAGGACCTAGAACCCAGATTTAAAGAACCATTTGCACAAGATCACCCTGAAGGTGTTAAGATTCCAGACCAAAATCATGCCAGGTTTGGGGGGAAAAAATTTAAAAGAATGTACAAAGTAAAGTGAAAGGCTCTTCCTGGAAATTGTTTGGGGTTTTTTCCTCAGTTTCAGTACTGTAAATGGCTCATCTTTTCTGATCCTTTCAGAGCTCCTAGGTCAAACCACACCTCTTTTTTATACAGGATTTTTCAGTAACAGAGGTGCACATGCAGTCCAAAACCTCAAAGTTCTGTTACTAACTTTGCAAAATGCCTGAGGAAGTAAATATTGTGGAAAGAAATGAGGACAGCAATTACATAAATAAGGGAATAACTTAAGTGTCTAAGACAGGATTTCATATGACTCTTTGTTAATCATCACATTATTATGCAATTTTTATATATCATTAACAGTCTCCCTTTGTAATCTGCATACTTTTTTAATATAAGAATCCTTTGATGATAGTCCATTTTATTAGGCTTGGTAATGTTTCTAATTACCAGGATCTTACCAGTGCATTTTTTGCAGATATTGAAGTCATTAATGATCTGTGAAGTTTTTTTCCTTTTTGATGTTTTTCCCAGCTCAACACATTATGAAACAGGCAGCACTTTGCTGTAATAGGAAATATAATTTTGAGAATTAAATTAATTTTCCCAATAACTGTTTTCTGATACTTTCCTGTTTTCTGTTGAAGCCCAAACACAAGTTTGTAAATGTCTCTTGGCGTCAGAATGCTCTCTACATTTTCTGGAAACTCTGAGACTAAAACTGCACATTTTCTAATAGCAATTATGCACTGATTTATGCTGAATCTTTTAAAGACTCACTCTTAATACTTTACAAGTCCTCAACCAGATGTCCTCAAGCTTCATCTGGATTTACATGAATCCCAAATCTCCTGCCAATCTCAAATAATGCTACAGAAGAAAGTGAGACTGGAATACCAAAACTAGAACGTAATAAATCTTAATTCATTCAGAAAAATATCAAAGACATATCTGCTAGGAGTCAAAACTGGCAACAAGTATTTCCAAACACAAACAACAGGCCAAAGGGAAGAGATTATAAGAAACAATGAGTAAGGGTTTTTTGCATTGTTTATAAGAAAACAAATGCCAAATAGAATGTTTTTGATAACTACTTTATGAAAGAAGCACAAACCAAGTTTGGAAGCACAGATCCACTCTCAGTTCAGTCTTTGAAATAAGGATTAGTCTGTGTCACTGAGGCATTAGTCAGGTCTGCTCTGTTCCTGCTTCTTGAAGACATCTGCTTTGTATTTCATTGAGACTACTGCAAAATTGCTTTCAGCTATAAATTTCCAGTGATTTTTTTGTTTGGTTGGGTTTTTTGGGGTTGGCTTGTTTGTGGTTTTTTTTGGTTTGGTTTTTCCAGAAAATGAAACACATAAGTGGCATCTTACTATCTAACAAATTATTCCTGGGCCCAGCTAAGGCTGCAGATGCTGCTCTGAAGGGTAACTGTCTCTGTCTAGACTGGAGTTGGTGGAGCTATGGCTGGTGAAGATTAATCCCATCAATTATATTGCTGGTTCAGATACCAAAGAATAAACTAAACAGATAGGTTATATCAACTTCAAATGAAGTTGTCAAGCCATTTTCTGTTGAGGTGGTTCACTTCTCCTTCTCCTTCTCCTTCTCCTTCTCCTTCTCCTTCTCCTTCTCCTTCTCCTTCTCCTTCTCCTTCTCCTTCTCCTTCTCCTTCTCCTTCTCCTTCTCCTCCTTCTCTTCCTCCTTCTCCTTCTCGTCCTCCTCCTCCTTCTCCTCCT
>VYXC01009550.1:152134-240048 GCA_013397175.1 Platysteira castanea
TCTCCTGCTCGTTCGTCTCCTCCTTCTCCTCCTCCTTCTCCTTCTCCTCCTTCTCTTCCTCCTTCTCCTTCTCGTCCTTCTCCTCCTTCTCCTCCTTCTCCTCCTCCTCCTCCTCCTTCTCCTCCTCCTCCTTCTCCTCCTTTCCAGAGTGCCTGGTAGCACATTGGTCTGGGTACAGGCTTGGAGGTGAGAGATGGGCATCGAGATTGCCATGTCTGCCTTCCTCTGCCCTTCTTTGCCATGGGATCTGCCCCTCTGGACGAGGCTGCCCTATGACAGCAACTCCAGCAGTAGCATCAAGGAAGCTATCACATGTGTCATCAACAGTCATCAATGATATCAGCAAGTTCATGCTGGGTTTATGTGGTTATTGATGCAAATTTTCCTGTTGAAATTTGGCAGGACATACAGCGCAGATTAAGCCATGACTTCAGGTCAGCCTGATGTGTTTTTTTAAGAGAAAAAAGAAATAAGATCATCTCAGCCTTGTTGGAGCCATGTGCCTGTGCAGTGAGGCTTCTTGAGTCTGTAAAGGTGTGTGATCAAAGCTCCATTCCACTTTCTCTTCTTCCAGATGAGTAGGATGACGCACAGTGAGCCTTCCTTTTTGCTGAATGACACATATGTGAAGCCACATAAGTAGTTCTGGGATAATGTTGTCACATTGGGTTGAATTAAGTCTCTAGAGCTGATGACTGATACTATTTCTCCTCATTTCCATGGTAACCTCTCACAAAGTGATGATATTTTACCCATATGCAAATGCTCAACAAAGGCCATATGCAACTTGATTTTATATGATGTCAGCTTCTATACAATAACCATGGTTGTCCCACCAAACAATACCTTCTGCAGCTGGAGTTCTGCAGTCTGATAGTTTTCAGAAATCCATTGAAACTCTATTTTTCTATCTCAAGTGAAATAAGCTAAAAATACCATAGAATCACAGAATATGAACTAGAAAGGACTCATCAGGATCATTGAGTCTGACTCCTGGCCCTGCACAGCACCATCCCCAAGAGTCCCACCCTGTGCCTGAGAGCATTGTCCAAATGCTTCTTGAGCTCTGGCAGCCTTGGGGGCTGTGACCACTGCCCTGGGGAGCCTGTTCCAATGCTCAAACACCCTCTGGGTGAAGAACATTTTCCTAATATCCAACCTAAACATCCCGTGATACACTTTCAGGCCATTCCCTCGGGACTGACACCAGAGAGCAGAAATCAGTGTCTGGCCCTCCTCTTCACCTCACAAGGAATCTGTAACTTCAGTGAGGTTTCCCCTCAGTCACCCCTTCTCCAGGCTGAACAGACCAAGTGCCCTCAGCCACTCCTCTTATGGCTTCCCCTCAAGGCCCCTCATCATCTTCACTGCCCTCCTTTGGATGCTCTCCAATGCCTTAATGTCTTTCTTATATTGTGGTACCCAAACCTGCATACAATATTCAAGGTGAGCAGAATAGAGCAGGACAAATAGCTGTTTTCCCTGATGCCTGTAACAGCTTGTCAACATGCTGGAGGGAAGGGATGTCATCCAGAGCCACTTGGGCAGTCTGGACAGGTGGGATGATACAAACCTCATGAAGTGCAACAAAGCCAAGTGCAAGGTCCAGCATGTGGATTGTGGCAATCCCAAGCACAAACACAGGAAAACTGGAGAATGGATTGAGAACAGCCCTGGGGAGAAGGACTTGGGGCTGATGAGGGATGAGAAGTTCAATATGCCCTGGAGTGTGCTGTGTGCTGGCACCCAGAAACCTCTCATATCCCAGGCTGATCCCCCAGTGTCAGCAGCAGGGACAGGGAGATTTTACCCCTCTATCCTGCTGAGAGCCCACCTGCAGAGCTGCTTCCAGCTCTGACGTCCAACATCAGAAGGATAAGAATCTGCTGGAGCAAGTCCAGTGGAGGCCATGGACATGCTCTGAGGGCTGAAGCCCCTTTGCTCTGGAGACAGGCTGGGACAGCTGGGGGTGTTTAGCCTGGAAAAGAGAAGGGGAGACCTTAGAGCCCCTGGCAGTGCCTAAAGGGGCTCCAAGAGAGTGGGAGAGAGACTTTGGACAAGGGCCTGGAGTGACAGGAAAAGGGAGAGCAGCTTCCCATTGCCAGAGGACAGGTTTAGATGGGATATTGGGAAGTAATTTTTTCATGTGAGAATGGTGAGGCCCTGGCCCAGGTTGCCCAGAGGAGCTGTGCCTGTCCCATCCCTGGAAGTGTTCAAGGCCAGGCTGGACAAGGCTTGAAGCAACCAGGTGTAGTGGAAGGTGTCCCTGCCCATGGCATGTGGCTTGAAATGACATGACCTTTAGGTGTCTTCCAAAAACATTCTATGATGTATTTCCATTCCATAGCAGCATGAGTGGATTAGGAGTTCTTAAGAAAGTACTGTGTGTGTAAAAGCACTGGTTTTTTCCCGTCTGCATGAATAGTGTCCCTTATCAGGTTTTAATTTGTAGTTCCCTTCATACTCCTTTAGTTTCTTTAACGGGTTCTCAAATTTCCTGTCTGACTTGGCACTGGTGCCGTGGCTGGACTTTTGCCACCCTTCATTTGGATGCACAACCAAAACCCCAAGCAGCCCTATTTTGATTATGCTATCAATTAACCTTATTGTGAAGAGCAACATCTCCAACATGCAGAACCTTTCATACTTGGATTGTCAGGTAACTTTTATATGTATTGTTTACTCTTTCCGTTATTTATTCCTCTGATGTTAATTCTAGATTGTTGTTTATTTCTACTGGGCTGACTAAAGCTGCCAGGTTTCAGAAGTCAGAGGTCTGCAAACAGTACAAGTAATGCAAATAATACAGGGATACAAGCAAGGGACCGTGAGTCACAGCTTCTACATTCAGCTTCCACCTACACTGCTCCACTTAATTAACTCCTGCAAGGCTCAGTTTCAGTATCTTGCAATATTTTGCAGTCCAATAATTATTGTCTGGAGTGTAGTGGTTTCGGCAACCTTAGAAGAAAGGAATTGAGATATTCAAATGCTGTTAATTAATTTAAATGTTGTAAATCAATAAATAATAGTGATTAATTGGCTGCGATTTCCATTCTTACCCAGTGATGACAGCTACTTGCTCTCCTCCAGACCTCTGTCCTTCCAGCAATACAATTCATGTGCACTGTGATTCAAGCCAGAATTTATTTGAAAAATGAATAACAGGTCCTGCTAGCTCTGCAGCGAGAGCCACCTGCATAGAGAGCAAGGACACAACCAAAGGGAAGCAATTCCAGAAGAAAAGCTGTTAGTTTTGCTTCGTAAACATGGTTGCTAATTGGATAGATAAAAAAGATGACAACAGAAAAAAACCGTGAAAAGCACTGTCCTGCATCCTGTGTCCACATGCACCCCTGGCTGCTCAGATTGTCCCTGACACTTTGCAAGCAGAGGCTGAAGACTAAAAGTACCCCAGGAAAAGAGGATCTGCTACCTTGCATGACCTCTGCCTGCACTCCTGATATTTCATGCCCATTTGGGCATTTTCCAAGACACCCCAAAAGGGACAATACTCCCACTGTGAGAAAAATTTGTTTTGTTAAATTGATTATCTTATTCTACAGCTGATAATCAGGGAACTGCTTATCTGTTAAACATCCCCAGTCAGGAGCAGGCAGCCAAAGATTCTGCATGAGCAACACTGCTGGCTCAGCCAACAAACTCTCCCCTGGGCTGCTGTACAGCCTCCCTGCACCCCTCCCAGCCCACCTCCCCTCTCCAGCACACAGTGAGCAAAGGGCTGTGGTTTGCTCCCAGGGACTGCTTCAGCCTCAGCCCTGCTCCACGGACCTCTTTGTTTCACTGGAGTCTAGCCACAATATTGCAGAGGCTACAAAGAGCCTGGCAAGGTTTAGGTGGGAAGGAAAGGACTGCACCTAATCCAGTCCTTAGGCAGGGCATCCACTGATTCATGTGAATTGACTGCAAAACTGGCCCCATCCTAATTTATTCCTACATCCACAGGCACCAAACCAAGTTCTTCACTGGAGCGTTGCTATCCTGCAAGTACCACAGCTTTCTCCAAGACCTCGAAGGGAAATGGGGCTGCTTGTGTTAACTAATCATGCATGATGTATAGTAAAGACTCATCCTTTACATGCTGGCTGCCAATCACTTCAGCTCTCCTGGGTTTGTGATGTTAGCAACAATGCCTGGACCATCCTCAGGTTGGGTGTGGTGAGACGTTAGCATGCTCTGCTGCCCCTTCTGGGATGGCCTCCTTACACTGGATGAAACAGCACTGAAAGTCTGAGCTGTCTGTTTGGCCATCACTGCTAGCCCAAGAGAACCAAGATGGTTGCAGCTTAATGAGGACTTTTCCTAATAAGAGAGGGCAGTGCTGTAGAACAGCTCCATCGCCTCTTGGCTTTTCAGCCTGACCTCACTTTGGGCTTATCATTGTGAAGAGACACAATAGGGCATGAGCTGACCCTGTCTGGGGGCTGTGTGCCCATGAAAGCTCCTTCGTGGAAGCTGAGCTCTGGCATATGATCATGACATGCAGATCCCAGCCAGAGCTGGCTTGGGGCCAACCAGCTCAGCGCTCAGGTGGAGCAAATACAGAGCCTGCACCCATCTGTGTAGACATGCCCTTGGGGAGGTCAAAGAAAAAGATGGAGCTGCTGGCAAGGGTTGTCCAAGACCTTTCCTAAGAAGCATTTTCCCTACCACAGGACTTGTCTGGAGCAACCCTCCTCAAGGGCCTGTTTCCTGAATGGAGGAATATACTCACAGCTTGACACGGGGTTGGGTTATAAAGAAATTATTTGTGGCACATGCTACTGAATGAAAGGAAAACAGTACCATTGAGCAGGCCCAGTCTGGGGTCAGCATAATTTATTCCCTACCACTGGATCCAAAAGCATCCTGGCAGGGCAGGAAGTCTGCTGCTGAGCCCCCTGGGTTGTTTTCCCTGCTCTATTCCTCCCTCCTTCCCTCTGTTGCACAGATGACCTGCTCTTCAATATGTCTAAGTATTGCTAAACAGAAGGGTGCTCTCTCACAACATCCTATGGTCCAGCACCCTTTTGGAAGCTACACATGGGTTTTCCTGACCCAAGGGAGGGAGGAGGGCAGCCATCCTGCTAGGAGAACAATACAGGGAATTTCCATTCAACTGAACTTTGGCCAAGGAGCAGATCATTGGTCTGGTTATTAAACTGGAAGCCTCAATTTTAGCTTCTATCCTGGGGTATCTGGGAAATGGCCATTGAAAGAAATTCAGCAAATATGCCTTGAAATTAGTGCAGAGCCCCCACTTTGTGCACAGTTTCACTCCTGGCCAATGCAAAATGTGTTTTGCTGCAAATGTGGTGTGTGAGCAACCAACACACTTTGCAGGGTGAGAACTGTGTGCAAGCAGATATTTACTGGATGAGGATGCTGCAAATGGAGGCACATTTTGCAGTGTCTCTGTGTATTTGGAGGAATTTATGCAGGTCCTCCCCATATGTGGAAGAAGGCAGGTTATTTTTCTTTTCACCTATTTTTGATTGAGTTTGACTAGAAGATCTTCAGATATATTTTGGTACACACGAAACACACCTGATCCCTGCAGGACTCTCAGTACAACTGTAACATGGACAAGCTCTCACCAGAGGAATGTAAAAAGGACAGTTCTTCTTTCCGTACCTAGGTTCAAAGACTGCACTGATTTTTACATTAATTTTATGTGGTCTCTGATGACAAATCTGGCTTAAAATGTACTTTCCAAATTTTATAAGTTATCAATTGCTGCTTTCAAGTCTTCTGCATGTGCTGCATCTTAGGGGTAACACACTCCACAACATGATGGATGAAGAAAATGCTTTCACCTATGCTTGATGATCCAGAGTGGAGATCAACAGATTCAGGAGAATGTGTCTATAACATAATTCTCCCATGAAGATCTGACCTTCCACCTTTTCAATAGGATTACAGTGGGGGTTTTATTCCTATGCTATGAACAGTCAAGACTAGACACCATTTCCCCTTAGTCTGCATCCTGTTTTTGAGAACAATAGCTGCATTTTTGACTGAGTGCCAGCCCATAATTCATGCTTGCCTGCATCCGTTTAAGCACAGATTTGGCTGATACTATAATAATTTGGTGCATTGAAATGACTGTTCCAATTAGAGCAGGGCTTTGGGGTCTTTTTTCTAGTCAGTAATATTATTTCTAAAGATTTAAGTATTTTAGAAATAATAAACAAGGAAGAGAGGCCTCACCTCTTGATGAAATATGGGTGCATAAATTCCCTTGACCTAATCTCCAGTCCACTTAATTATGAAACAGCCCAAATGTTCAGCTTGGGATCAAATTTTGTTGCGTTTATGTCCTGTTTGGGACAGATAGCTTGAAACAGATAGGAGGAATCCAGTGAAAAACAGAGGGAGAGGAAGGCAGTGGTCAAGATGTAATAAACGTAACAGCTGGAGGAAAAACAAATGCATTAAAAGAGTGAATATTTTGTACAAAGCCTCAGTTTTGATGGTGTCATGGGCTTTCACCCAAATTGCCCTCTGAGCACAGTCCAAAAAGTTGCTGGATGCATTGAACTTGCTGAGCATCAGTCACCATCAGTCCCATACGTGTTGTTGGTACCATTTGCAGAGCAAAAAGTGAGCACCAAGAACAGTGCTCACTTGTGCCCTCACTGATGTCACAGAAACTATCCCACCAAAGGGCTGCTCCCAAGTAGGAATTTGGAAATGCTGATTTAATTTTCTGGGACAACTTTTATTCAGGCACTTATGCTGATCTGAAAACTCTCCAGGATAATGAGAGTTGCCTCTGAAGGCCTGAATAATTTGCATTCCAACACCTGTAAGTGCAAACAGACGGGAAAGCATCTGCTCCCTTCCTCTTCCAGGAGACAGACTCTGCTGGGTTCCTCGGGTTCTGGATTGATCTCAACATACACTTTCTTCTCTGCCACCAGTGAGACTGCAAAAATCCACCCAAAATTTGACTTACATTTTCTATGTGTTTCTTCCTTCTTCCCTGCTGATTCAGAATGTTTAAAACATCCCTTTTGTTTATGTGCTTTAATTCTCCCTCATCCACTGTGAAACAATTCTCATAACCTTTCTGCAAAGGTCCCATTTTTCACACCTTTCCCAGTTGATGCTGGATCCCCTCTGAACTCTCTCACAGTGTCTGGCTGGAAAACTTTGCCAGGTTTTATAACCTCACTCTTGAGACCTAGAGGGATCTTGAGGAGCCCCACCTGGGAACTCTGCAAAGCAAGACAGTGGAAGGCAGATAGGAGCAGCTGCATGTCATGTGTCTCGTGACCTAATAAATTACCCCTAGTCGGTATGTAAACGTTACTGGACATAGTCTTAGCCTGGTCCATTTGTCGAGTGAAACATAAAGATGATTTAAACTACTTCACAAGCAAGGATAGATGTTGAGAGTTGCGGGGGCTTGGCTGGTGAACAGATTGTAAGTTGAGCTTGTTCTTTTACAGCTGAGACATCTTATAAACTGCACTGGTTTAACCAGAAAAATAACTGCCATATCTTCCCAACGTGCATAACATGTTGAAATTTGTGGGGTATCTGAAATAGTCCAGTGGAAAAGCAAGAGGGTTTTGAATGTTAGCATAGTTTTTCCATACATATGTCTTTTAGGCAAAGCTTTTTTAAGAAAGCTTTTTTTTATTATTATTTTTGGAGGAAGGAAGTTAGGAAGATCTGCTCATTTTATTTCACCCAAATAAAGCAAGATCTTTCTTTGAGTTAGGACTTTATTCTCATAATAACTCTTGCACAAGACCAAAATCTGAACAAGTTGTGAAATAAGAAGCAGTGAGAAAAAACACCAACACCATTTGGGTAATAAGATGCTGAAAGCATTGCTCCACAGACCTCAGTAAGTGATTTGTTTAACTGTGCATCACTCAGGTACTCTGCTAGGAGACATTCGAGAATGCTTTGTATGGGTGAATCCAGAGGTCTACTGAAAAGCAGTAGGAAGTGCATGATGCAAAACAAATGAAGTGACACATTCTGTAGTGCACAAACAGGTAATGCCATTGCATTTGATTGCATCACTTGGAAGACTCCTCATGAGCAGCCTAAGGAAGCAAGAGGCTGGAAAAGCAATTTCATGGTGAGAAGAGATGACGATACGACACTGGATGTGCACAGCCAGAGAATTGTGCAAAACATTCCTCATTGAAAGCTGTCTTGATTTTTGGGTTTGATTACAGTTTTAAGAGGGTAAGCTGACATTAGACTTCAGACACCAGATCTAACATATCAACCAGTTAAAGCAAAGCAGTTGGAACATAAGTTTTTCAAACCGATTCTGGGTGTCTTGTCCAATAGTGAGTTTGACTGGATACCCACAAACTAATGTTCAGTTGTCTTCGAGCTACCCTGGGGTTTGCTGCCTGAGCTCCAGCTGAGTATAGCTCCTTTGCCTCTCTATCCTGTATCGTATCTGCAAATTCTGTATTTATACAGCTGAAACACCAGGAACATCCCCAATGGCACTAGTTTCTTGCCATAGACTGAACTAGCTGCCTATGTTTAGACAATTGATTCAAGCCTTTAGCTCTGGGGTAAGACTAAGCTCTGGCCTGTACCAGGAATAGTGTGGCCAGCAGGACTCAGCAGTGACCCTGCCCTGTGCGGGGACTGCTGAGGCCACACCTCAAGTCCTGGGGTCACTTTTGGGACCTTCATGATAAGAAGGACAAAGAAGTTCTAGAGCGTGTCCAGAGAAGCGCAAGGGAGCTGGGGAAGGGTCTGAAGCACAGGTCTGATGAGAAGCAGCTGAGAGTGCTGGGGAGCTCAGCCTGGAGAAAAGGAGGCTCAGTCTCTCACCTTCTCACTCTCTACAGCTCCCTGAAAGGAAGGTGTAGTCTGGTGGGGGTTGGTCTCCTCTAGCAAATAACAAACAATAGGAAAAGAAAATGGTCTCAAGGTGTGCCAGGGTTTAGATTGGATACTGGGAAAATTCCTTCACTGAAAGAACATTGAAAAATGATTGAAAGCATTGGAAAAGGCTGCCCAGGGAAGTGGTGACAACCGTCTGTGGAGGGATTTAAAAGCCATGTGGATGTGGCACTTGCGGACATGGGTTACTGGTGGCCTTGACAGGGCTGGGGAAACACTTGGGTTTGATGACCTTAGGCATCTTTTCCAACTTAAATAATTCCATGATTCTAAAATACTTACATATAACAGCAAACATCACCATATGAGCTTGTGGTCAACACTCCTTTTGCAGCTAGTGGAAATCTTGTCAACACAGCTGAAGACAGGTTTGGCTCATTCTGTATCAGGGCTGTGGGTCTCCCAGACAAAGTGAGTCTCCAGCTCATGCGGATATGAATTTAGATATCTGTCAGAGGACTCAGATGTCGTAATCCTTCATGACGGTACTTTTACTTTAACCTCCCTCAGTGGCTTAAATGCTGTAATCTAGGCTATAGAGAAAGACAGAACTGACCGCTGGTGGTTCACATACCTCAACCTTCCTTATGAAACAGTAAATGGAGGTTGTGGTGGGTTTTCTTTCTCTTTTCTCCTACAACATAGCGTTCAGAGGACATATGACACATCATGACTTAATGTCCTCCTCTGCAGAAAGGATCAGTACATCAAGAAATATGGAAGCATGGCACTTTCCATGCTTGTTCAGGCTCTTGTTCAGGCTCTTCCCCTCCGCCTTCTGCAGTCCCAGCAGCTAGATTTTTGTGTGGAGAGAACAGTTCTGTCCTCCAGGGGTTACCTAAATGTCCTTTAAGGAGCACAACATTCTGCATATTGAGACAAAACTGAGGATAAATTGGTAGGATCCACGTAGCGCTCCCCCTGGCCTGGAAAGGAGGGCGGCACTTAAAGAATAGAAAACACTCATGCGGGTAGGGGAGAAAACCAGACTAGCCATCCAGACATGGAGTTATCATGGCAGCTCTATTTCCAGCCACACTTCCTATAGAGCCTTACACAGCAGTGATGCTTTGGCAATGCCTGTCCACTTAGGAGCCTTGGTAAAGGGATGTTCAAAATAAGAGTTCTGTTGGGGCTCACACACATGTGAAAATGGTTTTGTGCCTTTTGTGGCATTTCTGAATATCCCAAGAAGCAGAAATTCACAGAGAATTTCTGCACCAAACGTTCTCCTCTAAAGACTGCAGGCACTGGGGTGGAAGAACCAGCAGATTAACAAGGACTGTAAAGATTTATATTTTGGGTTTAAATATCTAGAGTGGCAATTAAAGCACCTAAATAATTTTCTGGATCTTCACCTCAGTGGGCATAATTCTTTCCAAACAGAAAAGGAGCTTGATCTAGGAGTGATGGGTCCATTTCAACAATTCAATTACTTGCCCGATGCCTGTGGTGTAACACAGGAACAGATTAAAGAAAACACGCAGTCTTGAATAACGTATGTGAGGCAAGAAACTTACGCTGAAGTCCGCTACAAAGGGTTTTCCAAGAGTAAACAACAATCAGTGAAAATGGGGGTTTGAAACACTTCAATCTGTGCTTCTTGTCAGAATTTTTTGTAGCAACATTTTAAAGTAAAAGGCAGTGGAGTCATAAAGCTTGCAAATATTATTTTTAAAAGCATGAATTAAAATGTAAGTATTCATGATGGAAGGAAGTTCTACAACATAAAATATTTTTTAATGAAAACCTTACCTGATGGGTCTCTTCTAGAATTTCGAAAGATAACTACCATTATTTTATTTTATGTTCTTCCTGTGTACCATCACTAACTGATATTTTAAAACATGAAAAGATTTATATAATTTCAACAGCCTAATATTTTATGTCTATTTTATTTTGGTTTATTTTACTTTGCTTTATTTAGTAATAACCAGCAGGGATGTTATTTAGTGTTAGCTGATTGAAGTATTTCCTTATCTTCTCTAGAATGAATATCATAAAAGCAAACTGAATGTAGCAATGATTTTTTTTTTTTTTAGGTTTTATTGTATGTGCTTTCTGCAGTAGGAATATCTGAATTAAAATTGAAGCTCTGGCCTTCAAAAGGAGACATTTGCCAACTTTATATTTTTCAGAATTTTCATGGAAAAATTTGGAAATACTAACTTTAATTTTGAGCTATAAAACTGGGGAGGGGGGAAAGAAAGGAAAGATTATGTGAACTCAGACTTCCATGAGCTACTGTCAGATGTCAGCCACATCTGACATCATCAGCCACTTTTGGCATCTTTCTGGACACTTCTTCTGCCAAATCCCTTCCACTGCTTCAGAGCAGGGAGCAGATGTCACTTACAAGCTCTGTTTCTTCACTACCCTATTCCTCACCTAAGTGCATGACCCATTCTTGTTTTCCAAAGATTTAAAAATAATTCAGAACAGAAGGAGACTCTGGAGAGCTCCAATCCAGCTCGCTGACTGAAGCTGGGCCAACTCGAGTGTCAGAAGTAGCTGCTCATCAGGCTTTGCCCTGATGAGTTTTGAAAGTCTCCAAGGCCTTTCCAGAGTTCGACCTCTCTCATCATGAAGAATTTTTCCCTTATGTTTAATGTGAACTTCCCCAGCTGCAGCTCCCAGCAGTTGTATCTTGTCCCTTCAGTGAACACTCTTGGGAAGAACTGAAGCTTCTCCTTGTAGCTGTCCTTCCAGTAATGACAAAAGATTTCCCCTCAAGACTGTCTCTTCTCCAGGCTGAACAAGCCTAGTTCCTGCTTCTGGTTCTAATTTCATCCTGACCATTCTTTCCCCATTCTTCACTGTAAGGGTGACAGAGTACTACATTAGGTTGTCCAGAGAGATTGTGGAGTCTCCTCCTCTGGAAATCTTTTAAACCCTCATGGACACAGTCCTGTGCAATATGCTCTTGGTGAACCTGCTCTAGCAGGGGGGTTGGACTAGATGATCTCCAGAGGTGCCTTGCAACCCTAACTATTCAGTGATTCTGTAATCTGGATTCCAGATTCCTGGTTTAGCTGTTCTTATTCCCTTTCTGTTCTCCTCGTGCCATACCTCCAGCCTAGTTGCCCATTCCAAACCTTTTTCTCTTTGGTGTGTTTTCTACCTGAAAATGGAATTCTCTCCTTTACTGGTCTTCAAGATCAGAGACCCCCTTCTCCACCCACTTTTCTGGGAAACTCAGGAACAATAAAGAGGAATCTCTTCTATAGTCACCTTCCAGAATGTTTCTTCATAGAGCATACTGCCTATGAACTGGAAAATCGTGAAGTCACAGAATGGTTTGGGTTGAACAGAAATTCACAGCTAAACCAGCACAACAGTAAAGAATTTCTTCCTCACCTAAATCTCCATTCTTTCATTTTAAAGCTGTTCCCCCTTCTCCCGTCACTATCTCCCTGGGTAAATAGCCACTTTTCCTCTCTCTTACAAGCCCCCTTTAAGTATGGAAAGGCTGTAATCAGGTCTCCTATGTGTCTCCCAAACGTGTGTCTGATGTGACAGCTGCTAAAAATGGACTGGAGGAGGGAATCTGTGGAGCTAACTTGGCTCTGCAACACAGCAGAACAGCCATGATCAATAGCTTGGGAGAAAAGAGACTCAGTGTTGCAGGATTGTTCCCTTATATTTGCCAAAATTTTGTTTAATATCGTGGTGCATCAGCCTCCAAATATCTTTGCTTGTGAAAGAATGTAGCATAGCCTGAAAGGTCCTCCTCAGAAAGTTCTTCCATGCATTTTCAGTTTCTTCTTCCTCCCATTTCAGTTTCACCCCATTTCCCTGGTAACTGATACTTTCATTTCAGTTTGTTTCTCCACAGGCAAATAAGAGAGTACTGAATGACGTGGGACAGGGAGAGGAAATTCTTTGAGTTTGCAAAATATTAGCAGGCACATAGTGTCCTGTATACTAACCCATCGTGGCTAGTTTAGGGCTGAGCAGGGTCCAGCAGAGATCTGTGACCAGAGACTGGTACCCTGCTAGGGTGTTATTTTGCCTTGGCTTTGAAGAAAAAAATCAAGTTTCTGTAAACTGAGACTTGATTTTCCATGGATGACCAACTTGTGTCATGACTTGCTGAGCTTGTAGGCACCTTCTCTGGGAGTGTTTCTAGTCCTTCCAGTACTTACATCTACTTGATCCCACTGAGAGGATTGTTTCAGGAAGAAAACACAGCAAACTGTGGTAGGAAGTGCTTAAGGGAGATCTATTGTTGTTCAGCATGGAGGAGGGAAGACTGCAGGGAGACCTCACGGCTGCCTTCCTGTACCTAAAGGGGTTTATAAGAGGGAGAGAGATGGACTTTTTATATGGGCAGATAGTGAAAGGACAAGGAGCAATGGTTTTAAACTGAAAGAGGGGAGGTCTAGATTAGGTGTTAGGAAGAAATTCTCGGCTGTGAGGGTGGTGAGGCCCCGGCACAGGTTGCCCAGAGAAGTTGTGGCTGCCCCATCCCTGGAAGTGTTCAAAGCCAGATTGGATGGGGCCCTGAACAGCCTGGTTTAGTAAGTGGCATCACTCCTCATGGCAGGGGGGTTGAAATGAGATGGTCTCTAAGGTGCTTTCCAACCCAAACCAGTTTAGGATTCTGTGTTTCTATTGTCTTGTCTCATGAAAACAGCTGCAGAAAAGGAAGCCATTTGTTGCACGTGGCAACTTAGAGAAAACAGACTTTGCACTGACTGTATAAATACCAAATGCTCTAACAGTCAAAACAGCCTGTATCATGCCTACTCTCCTGGTTCCACTGGGATAGGGTTAATATTCTGCTTCGTTAAACCATGACACCAACCTACTAGGACAATGGGGCTGACTGGTGGAAAGATGTGTACTGTCTGAGCAATGCCTACTTTTGATGTAGGATCAGGTAGTTTAGCATTTGGGCTTGTTGCAGGCACAGTAACAGACCGGAGAGGCAAGAGGTGGGGCTGAGATCTACATACTCCTATTTTGAATAATTTTGAGCAATGCAATGTAGAGCTCCCATTTTTCCCTGTTTTCCCTCTCTTTGTAAATTCATTTATATTTTCTATTTCTCATGCTTCTCATCTCATCCAGAGTAAAAAAGAACTGGCTGAAGCAGGCTCATATCACTACTTGGTTGCTTACGCTGCTAACAGAAAAATCCAAATGAGCCGTGCTGCACTTTACTTCTGAGACTTAGTCCTCAAAAAAAACTGTTTCTGCTCCCAGGGAAGTCAATGGAAGTCTAATTAGTCCCAGATGTTTAGTACTAACAAGCACTTCCTTTTGGTAGAGCAAAACAAAAGCAGTGTTAAAACCGTTAATTAAAAGGGTTTGGCTCTGTCATCAGGTTATTAACTAATTCCAGTCATGGCAGCCAAGCTAATACTGCTTCTCATAGAACGAGAAATAGCTATGCCATGCTAGACACAAAAGCCATGCACTCAGTGTGTGGCAAATTAGCATCTGGGCACACAGCTTGGCTTGCTTTCACACCAAGGGAGAAGTTCACTGTCTTCAGCCCTGAGTTTCCAACTTATCCCTCGGAGCGCTGCTTGTGCAAGCCTTCTCCTACAAGATTAAGGGCTTGAGCCAAAGGGTAGCATTGGCTTTCAGAGATGTTAGATCAGGCCCCATTGCTGCTGATGGTTTGTTCAAATTCATAGGAACACAGAAATCACAAAATGGTTTGCTTTCAAAGGGATCTTAAAGAGCATCTTGTTCCAATCCCCTGCCCTGGGCAGGGACATCTTTTGCTACACCATATTGCTCCAAGCCCCATCCAATCTGGCCTTGAACACTTCCAGGGATGGGGCAGCCACAGCTTCTATGGGCAACGTGTCCCAAATTCTTGCCTACATCTCCAGTACATCTCCTTATTCTCCATTGTTTGTACTCTAAAATATGGAATAGCTGTCCCTGCTTCAGGACCAGAAGGTAAAGGTCTAAGAAGGAGTCTGATCACCATAGAAAAATAGGAAGGCATTTCTTTTTGTCTATGGAGCATTCCAAGCTGGTGCTTTAATATATCCACAGCCTTGTGCTTTTTACAAAATTCAAAGGTGTTTTTATTGTACAAAATTCCACAATGAAAACCACCAGCCAGTTTCATTCATAACTGCTTAAAAAAATATAATTATATACCTTTATGTAGTGTGGTAATTTTGACATTCACTAGCTGGAAGAAACGGAAACGGAGCAGCAATTTGAGTTATTTACCTGGACAGGTTTTAGTTTGACCTCTATCTCTCTTATGTGCCTGAATGGACAGCTCCTGGCATTAACAGAAGATCTGATACAGTTCCTTTTCAAAGCCACTGAACCCTGTTAGCAGGTCAGGCTCCCACCCACCGTCATGTTCCCTTCAAAAAGGTGAATTTTCTGTGAGGGTACAGGACAGAACATTTGTCAGTGTCAACTTTTAGCAACGCAACAGGCTAGCAGTGTTAAACCCAGTACAGAATGAGGACCTACAGAACTTCTCTTGCAGCACATCCTCTAGACAATTATACAATTTTGGGGAAAGACAGTAGAAAGATCTGAAATGGGCCCAGGATTGTGTTCCCTATGCATTATTTCACACTGGTATCTTCAAAACACCTTTTTGCAGTCTAACCTCTTGTGACCTTTAAAAATAGATATATTATTCTTCTGCATTGAAATGCAACCATATGCAGTGATTTCCCAACAGTTTTTCTTAAAAATACAAACATTTCAGTTCAGTGTTAGCTGGTTGAAATTCATGCTCCAGGATTTTTTTTTTTAAAAAGCCTTCACCCCAGAGATTACTTTCTTCACATTAAACTCAGTTAAATATATATTGCACACAAGGGCCAAATTTCTCCTCTTTGAGTTAAACCATGGATCTGCAAAACATGGCAAATTCTCCCTCCAGTCCCTGCAACCCAGACCAGTGGTGCAAGTCAGGGGCACTTCAAAAGCATTTAAAATCCACAGCTGAAAACCAAAGATGAGAATTTTACCCTTCATTTCTACACACTGTCAGTGTAGCACCTGATTTCTTCAAATTTCAAGGCATTTTGTGTTCCTATGCTTTAAACTGATGGTTAAAGTTTTGCCTGCGGAAGCAAAAAAATGAACCCACGCCAATGATGATCACAGATAAAACCAACACAAATGTTAATATAATAAGGAAGTTGATTTTCTTCAGATCCTCTTTTTCACAGTCTTCTGGTCTAATGTTCCTGATGTGCATTTCATCCTGGTATCCAAAATTCCGAGTGTGCTGGCACATTAAATGCTCCACATTGGGGATCTGAACATTTTTGTTCTGGATCATTGATGAAAGCCAGATGTTTCCACAGCAGTTGAGTGGGTTCCCAGTGAGATACAAGTTTTTAAGTGAATTTTCTAATGCTAAAATATTGCTGTCCTGTAATGTACTGAACCTATTGTTCCGTAGGTCCAGAACTTCTAGTGGAGAATCACTACCCCACTTAGGCAGCCAGTTCAGCTGATTTTCAGAGAGGTTTAAATGTTTAAGGTGACTAAAAGAAGGCAAGTCAATATTTAAATCTATCAGGCTACTACCATGTAAATACAAACATTCCAGAGACTTTTCCAGACCTGATAATGCTTTAAGTTCTATTTTCAGTCCAGGGTTCATGGAGAGGTCCAAGACAACCAGAGAAGTCTTGTAGAAGCTGTATGCTGGTAGGATGTTCAGCATGTTGTCAGCTAGGTACAAGTACTGAAGAGTAGGAGAATCCACAAATGAGACACAACCACTTTCCTCTCCAGCAAGCCTTTGCTTAGCTAGTCCTGAGTACATGCTGCAAAGGCTGATATTATTGCTCTGTAGATTAAGCAGTCTGAGGCTAGGAAGATTTGAGAAGATGTCAAACTGCAGGGTTTGAAGATAGTTGTTTTGAATATAGAGCTCCTTCAAATTTGACAATGCACCAGCATCAAGGAGAAGGTTCTGCAAAGAATTGTAGCTCAAGTCAAGGACAGTTAAAGAGATCAGTGCACTGTCATAACTTACTGCAAATGCCTGAAGACAGTTTTTACTGAGATTAAGGGTGTGAAGGGACAACATTGATTCAAAGAACTCATCTGGAATGGATTTGATTTCATTATAACTTAAGTCTAAATATACAAGCTGGGATAAATACAGAGAACTTTTGTTTCTACTTTGCTTCTGATCAAGAAGATGGAAAGAAGCATTTAGCCATTCATTTTCCACATAGTCCATTTTATTATGAGGGGATTCAGCAGTGAGCTGGATTAAATTCTTTGATAAATTCAGAGTTACCAGCTTATTTACCTGAGGGAACACTGGGAAGTGAAACAGTTTGTTTTCGCTCAGATCCAAACACCTTAAGCTATATTCATCGTCTGATTTTGTGGTGTGGAAGGTCTCAATGCTGTTCCTGCTAAGATCAAGTATCTCCAGCTGCCTGAGGTTAAAATCAGAGATGCAAGTAATTGAATTCTTTGAGAGATTGAGTTTGGACAGGCTCACTAAAGTCTCAAAAGCACCTTCTTCTATTTCCATGATGATATTTCTCTGAAGATCTATCTCCACAAGACTGGGAGATCCCTGAAACATCTTGTGCGATATCATTACAATACTGTTGTCTGCCAAGGAAAGATACTGCAGTGCTGGAGCTTCTTTAATGAAATACTCAGCCATCCCATTGTACAGACTGTTGTGGGACAAGTCCAGGATTTCCACCTTGGGTAGGAGTCCAATCCCCTCCGTGCCATTTTGAGCAAGCTCATATAAGTGATTGTTGGCTAAATTTATTTCCAGCAAACTCTTCATGTGTGCGAAGACTCCAGGCGTGATGAAACTTATCTGGTTAGAGCTTAAATCCAGACACTGAAGGGAAGTGTAAAATGATAATGACATTTCAGGAATGCTTTGAATCAAATTTCCAGACAGATCTATTTTGTTTACATTTGGATGGAGCCCATGAGGGATTTGGTGGAGGTCTTTGTTGTGGCAAAATGCCTGAGAGTTTGCCTGCCAGAAAAAGAGAGAAAAGGAGCTGTCACATGACAAATTAAAAGCATCTTTGCACTAAATATAAGAAAAATAACATTCAGCATCCAGGCAGATGCTTCTTCTGAAACACTGATCACTTTTACAGAGCATTCAGAGAGCAAGAGCAACAATCCTAATTAGCTTCTTTGCAGCTAATAGCACTCATTTCATTTTAAAGAGGTTTCTGACTTTGAACAGTAGAGTTTTATCTGCATGTGATACCTACTAAAAGTTCTCGGTTTTGTGCCTTTCTCTTGGACTCATTTGAACAGTCCCGAGTTTCTCTGCAATCAAGCACCATTTCCTCACTTTTGTGCTGGTGTTTAATTTTCTCACTGTGTTAGATTTTGCAGACTTCTACCTGCAGTAGTAAGCAGTACCTGGAAGAGCTTCACTCTGTTGGCAACATGGGTTCCAAAGCAAGGAGGTATAAAAACCTGTAAGGATCCTGTAGCACAAACCCTGTCTCTCTCTCATAGTCACATGCTCAAATATATCTTCCCTTAGCCATAAGTTAAGCAAGGCAGCTTTAACCAAACGGGTCATTCAACAACTGAGACATTTCTGATGCCAATCTCCAAACCCATTCTGCTTTTATCTTCCATGTTTATCCTTTTTCTAAGGCAACAGTTCCCTTCTACTTACATGGGGAGCATGCCTTATGAAACCACTCACACAAGACACCTGTGATACAACACTGAAAACACAAATTATGTAAATTCAGTTTTCGAGAGGGAAAAGATGTGATGCGCAGTGAGGGTCAGGCCTTTTCAGGCCAACTCTCAGCAGCAGGGTAGAGAAAAAAAACCAAGCGTCAAAGTCAAATCCATCTCCTGGATGCATCTGTGTTTAGTTGCAGCTAGGACTGAGTTCTGTGTCCAGAGCAAATTTGGTGTGGGTGTTCATAAGGAACATTGGAAACATGAACACGACCATCCTTACATAACCATCAAGTTCTATTTTGTTGTTAAGGAGAACATACATCAGCAGGAGGAAACGTAATGTGAAAGGCTTAGGCAGCATTTAATTTACTGGAGGAAAACTCTTGTTAAAGAAAAAAGGAAAGAAGGAAAGAAGGAAAGAAAGAAAGAAGGAAAGAAGAAGGAAAGAAGGAAAGAAGAAGGAAAGAAAGAAGGAAAGAAGGAAAGAAAAAAGGGAAGGGAAGTTCGGGAAGGGAGGGGAAGGGAAGGAAAACAAGGAAGGAAGGAAGGAAGAGAGAAAGAAAGAAAGAAAGAGAGAGAGGCAGTTGACTCTTCTATGGAGAAGCAGAATCCAGATTCCATGATGCAAAGCTTTTCAGATATCAAGCAAATATTAAAAGTAAAAAAAATTAAATCCCATCTGTTTTATATGAACTTTGAGGTGAATGAAGTGGCAGATCTGTTTAGAAGTGGGGCACTAGTCAGCATTTTGTGGATCTCTTCTGCATCATCTGAGTTCTGGAGACCACACAAGAATGTGCCAGAGAAGTGCAAGCACTCGTCCAAACTATAGGTGTACACAAGCTGCTCCACAGTGCTACCCATGACATATTTTTCCCAAAGATCCCAAGTAAAATTACTATTAAACCTAAACCCCTTCCTCTTTTCCCTCCAACTCACTCAAATCTCCCTCAGCTAAAAAAAAAAAAATTATTTAAAAAAAAGGACATTTTCTGGCTTCTCCCTGACAATATTTCTTTCCTGCAAAGTCACTGTACACTTCCTCACTTTGAGTTAAATTATGCCCAGAGTTGGCCTTATTTCTGAGGCATGAATACCAGAGAAGGAAACCTCTTCTTACTCATTTTTGGAAGAGGAAGAAGCCAGGAGGATACAAAAATCCAGAGCAAAAAAGCGGAAACTGCTTTGCATCCTAATACAGATGCCAGGTTTCTTCTCACACTTTCAGCCAGATCCCAGCAAGTGCTGAGCACCCTCCATTGCCCCTGGGCACCTAGAATCTTAGCAAAGTCCTGATGCAACTCCTGTCTATCCCAACAATCTGCTTTGCATTGAAGTTGATGAGGGAGAGGTCAGCCACCATTCACCATGCATCTTGCGTGATTTGGCTTTTAATCTCCATCTACAGAACCCTCACAGTGATAAAAGGGACTAATAAAATCTGTACCTCCCACTGTCTGCCAGTTGTTCTTATAACATTTCCCCTCTCATTTTTCTTTTAAAACTTTCCTTCCTTTTCATTGACTATTTTGAGCCTTACTAAATTTCTTATCTTGTCTCTTCTGCACCATCTTTTCTCCCCCGAGGCTCTAACTGCATTAATTTCTTTCTCATTAGCAGTAGGAAAAAAAGATGAAGCACATCTCAGTGGGATGGAGCAAACAGCATCTGTTTGGTGTATCTCCTCTCCTCTCACCCCTTAGTCCAATGGCTTGGTAGCCTGAGACTGGAGAAGAGGTTTTTGTCAGTCTCGTGTTCTGACTTCATCATCTCTGCAAGTGCTGCCATCAGTTTGTTTCAAGTCCATTGTCAAGAAGTACTGGAGGGTGAGGACCACTTGGTCCCATTAATATGCTGGCAAAAAAATTACCCAGCATTTCAAAAGCTGGGCATCATCTGATTTCTGACTCCAGTTCTTCACTGCTCAGCACTGGGTGGAAGTTGTCACTCACCTTAGTAAGAGCCCTAGAAAAAGGAGTTGGACTCAGGCCCGTCCTTGAGTTCTCCTTTATCAATTCATGAACATTTGAACCAAGAATCTGGGCTGGAGCCACTTGGCACTGACCTGTACTTGCAAGGTGTCCCTGACCATTCTTAGGAGAGCTGCCCAGCTAGAGGCTTAGCTACAAACCTCAGCATTTTGCCCAGGTACCACACATCAGCTGACCTATGACATCTGGTTATGCATCTCTCCTTGCATCACCTCAAGGCAAGGCAAGATATAATTTCCAAAAATCCCTTATCTTCTAGAAATTGTTTGAAATCTCCTCCTTTGCCAATTAACATGAATTAGCAAAATCATCTTTCTTTGGGAGATAAAATATGATATAGTTGAAGCTTTGCCTATCCTTGGAAAACAACGTGAGTTAGGAAGAATGTCCTGACATTTGATCTGTTCCTTGTTGTCTCACAAACTGATAGAAGTGCCATAACTGGTCTAATCAGTGCTGTTCGCCCCCATGTCAGGGGTCTGGTGGGACTGCTTACTTCCTCAAACCTTTCCTACGAGGGTTTAGTGCAGCAACAGAAGCACCCATGATGACTCAGAAAGCAGCACAGGTTTCTGATTCATGCCTCTTCCATGAGATTTGGGATTAAAGTTTCCACTTGTGAGCCTCTGCTGTTCTAAAGGTCTCACCACAGGGGAAGTACAGTATAAAACAGCGAGGCTGTGATGTAATGCAGGGCTGTCAGTGGACAGCTAATCAGCTCATCCAGCAGCTCCTTCTTTAAGCTGTGTTTGGATCACACCAAATGCCCGGTGAAGGAAGGCAATCCGCACGGACATTAGCAATGCTGAGCTGTTGATTTACACCAGGTGAGCATCCTGGGCCCTGACTGCAGCGTGTTTTCTGTCAGGGCTGATTTTATCCCAGCGTAGTTGTGTTGTTGGCGTGATGAAAGCAGCTTACAGTGGAGTAAACTGGAGGCAAACAAGGATGTGTTTACTTCTCAGCAATCAGCCTGGTCTGTGACCCATCAAGAAATGGGATGAAACTGCTTGGATTATTGCGTGTCTCCCCCAGCCTTCATGTGACTATGACATGGGACCCAGGCTGTCCTGTTTACAGTGACTTCATCAGTGTTCCCTCTCCAGCCAAGGAACTGAGCTACCCAGTCACCTTCCCAAGATCTTTTTATATATACACTAGGTCTTCATTTCTCTGGAATTCAGGAAGTGCAGCGATATGGCAGGGTGGGCAGGAATGGAATGAGTCCCACAAGGGAGATGTGTACAGATAGCAAATCATTTTTTCCCTATTTTGGAAATTCTTGAGGATTTGTGCTGAACAACTTCAACGTTCAAGGGGGAAAAAGTATTTTTAAACATCCTAGTACAGTCAGAAGCACTTGGAGAGGGAAGGGAGAAAGTTCAGCTGTGAATAACATTTATAATATTGTACCAGTGCTTGCAAAAATTCAAGGAGCAGATTTTGTACTGGAGCAAGAGTCTTTGTCATTTCTCTTCCCTCCAGCAGAAGTCAGGTACAACTTCCCTGGCAGAAATGCTGCATCAGGGCAGAGGAGGTCAGTTTACTTGTTATTGCAAAAGAGCTGGTATAGAAGTATTTCATAGAATATGCTTTAATCAAAGCACAAAGAACAACTAAGATAAAAGAGTTGATTTTAAGTCCAAGTTGTTTCTCTGTCTCAGCCACAGAAATCCTGTACAATCCTAGGGAAATCAAATCAAACTTCTTTTAACCAGGTCCTCCTTAGAAAAAAAGCTGAGATAATGACCCTTCTTCGCACCCCCTCCCACGCTTTGTGTGCTGTCACTATAACAAGGACACAGCCTGATGACAGACTGCTAAGCATCCCCTACACCTGCAAATCCCACCTCTGCCGTCACAAGGAGCCTGCTCCTGGGGGTTTTCCTTCTCAGAGACTGTAGCTGCTTCTGCAGTGCCTATAACAAGGGGGTCCCAACCTCATTCAGGATCTCAAGGGGCCTAAGTAGAGAGACAGCCTTACCATTTCACAGGATGTCCCCACTGAGGGTTGATAGTTAGAGGTTTCTTTGATCACCACTGCCAGGAAGAAGATGATGTACAGTTCCATGGCTCTGCGGGTAAAAATAATTATGGTTAGATTTTAAATGGGACATGGTCAACACATGCAAAAGCTGGCACCAGGTCATCATCCAACATTAAGAAGGGCACAAGCAGAGCAATAAATTAGGCCATCTCTGAGCATACAGCACTAGTGACCTGAGAGAGGTGGTCAATAGCTAACCCATGTAAGCACAGTTAACTACTAGGAGACAGCAAATGTTAGCTAGGAGCCTCCCTCAGTGCGACCACCAGAGTACACAGCACATGTATGGCACGTATGCTAGTGATATTAATGACTCCCGAGAAATTTGTATAACCACGCCTGTCCCAAAGAATGTAATGAATATTCATAATTTAACCCATAATAGTGTGTTGTAAGGAGCACCGGGGTGTGTGTTCGGAGGAGCGATCCCCCACACACCCGGCGCCGAATAAAGCAAATACCCACTGCTCTGACTCTGTCTCTGAAGTGTCTCCTGGCTCAGTTTGGGGCGATTCAGACTCACCTGTGCAGCTTTACCTCCCTTTCAGCCTGGCGGAAAGAGACTTATATGAGGACTTGAAAGGAAAGTCCAAACATTTCATGGGTTTTCCCCAGTGTGATTTCAGCTGCTGCCTAAATGATATCCAGAACACCCAGCAAAGTCCAGATGTTCAAGCTGGGCAGGGTGTCTGGCATCATGGAGAAAGAAAACTACTGAAGACTGAGTTATCTTCACACTCCCCATAGACACAGCTCAGGTGCTTTCAAGTGGGCTGAAGTTTTGGGGTGCCATGTCCTGAGCAAAACGAATGGGTGCCACTCAGAAACAACCAGAAGTGGGAACAATTTTCATTTCCATCCACAACATTTTCTACTCCTCTTATCCCAGAGTGTCAAAGACCTTTTACGTGTATATTCTCACTGAGTTAATGCAAACAGCTTAAGGAGTGGACTGAGATTTTTCATTTCACACATTCCAGGTACGGACAGGTTTTTAAATACATTTGACAGGAGATCACAGAACCATATGTTCCACAGAATCACATATGTAAAGTTGGAAGGAACCCACAAAGATCATTGAGTCCAACTCCTGGTCCTGCACAGCACCACCCCCAAGAGTCACATCCTATCCCCAAGAGTGTTGTCCAAATGCTTCTTGAACTTTCTCAGGCTTGGGTTGGAAAGGACTTTTAAAAGTCATCTGGTGCAATCCCCCTGCCATGGACAAGGACAGACGCCTTACAAAGAGACAGATATGAAATAGAATGGATTTGTGTGAAACAAAGAATTCATAAGAGTTTAACTGTTTGGAAAGCACTCCATAAAAGAGCACAGAACTGCAAAAGGAGCAAACAGCACTGGGAGACCTGTCACTGGACAGTGGGGGGGAAAGGGAACCAAAGCCAAGCGCAAGCATTCCTGCTTCAAGCAGCTCCCGGTGCAACCCCAGTCCCATACACAAGCAACTGGCATTGGTGTACTTTTGCTCAGTGTCTTCCACCCACAGAGCGTCAAAAAGCTGGAAACAAAAGAGGTAGGATCGTTCCCAGCTGATGGAGATCCCTCTGCTTAGTCACTTTGATGGATGCAGCTGATGGCCCTTGACAGCACTGACGTCACTGAACAGCAATGCCAACAAGTTCCTGATGGGAATCTGCCTGTTTCTCCCCTCCCAACCAGAGAACAGAGCTGTGTACTAGGAATAGAGAAACTAGGGAGTATTAGACCACAGCTACTCTGTGTACAGTTTGCATATTCCTCCCATTTCACCAAAACCCCCCAGTGATGGATGATGATCTGTGACCCCAAGGTGAAAGAACAAGTGCCCATAGTGGGATCAGAAGTGTGTTCTTCCCCAGTAAAACCAGACCAAGGATGTTAATTCTCTACCTTTGAATCAAGGTTTGCAAGATATGCTGAAATCATCCTATGAAAGGAAGACTTGCTGATGTCACCATCTATAATGTTTCATCTGTAATGTCCCCCTCCGTTCTTCACTCCCCATGCTTAGAGCAGTTGGAAGCTCCTCTAAGGCAGAGAAATCTATTTTTATCATTTGAGTATTAGTTTGCTGAGGTAGCGATAAAAGACAAACAGACCAATGATCAAGGCTTTTCTCCAAGCCCTTAAAGGGAAATCCTTTCTGTTCAGACACAATGAATTAAGCTGAGGATATTACCCACAACAGGGCACCACCCTGAGGGACAGCACGTGGCCCATGTGCTCTGCAGTGTCTTCCCTTGTCACACTGTCAGTGCAAAAAAAAGTCTCTTTGCCTCTTAAATAATAAACCTGATGCAATCCAGGGTCTTAACATACTTTGAAACTTCCCAAATTTTAGGTTTATTAAGCAACTGGGAAATTGATGTATTTGAACACAAAAAAAATCGATGTAATGGTTTGCCATGTAAGGCAAATCTGTAATAAGCGAGGATGCTGTCACTCAAGGTGTTTCTAAGGTTTTCCACGGTGTCCCTCAAGGCGTCACATCCTGAAGTTCATCAAGGATGTGGTGCTCTCTTCCAGCATAGGACCACATATACTGTCCTCACAGAACCATCTAGTTTGGAAAAGCCCTTTAAGACCATCAACTCCGACTGTTCTCCCAGCACTGCCAAGCCCACCACTATCCCACGTCCCCAGGTGCCACATCCACACGTCTGTTAAATCCCTACGGGGATGGGAACTCCACCACTGCCCTGGGCAGCCTGTGCCAGGGCTTAACAAACATTGTGGAAGAAATTTTTTCCTAATATCCAAACTGAACGTCCCCTGCCACAACCTGAAGCTACTTCCTCTTGACCTGTCATGGTACAGCCCAACCTCCTTGCTCATAGAGATTCCCTTCCTAGGGTAGTTTTCAGTTCAGCTGTCCAGCTGAGGAGCTTTTCCTGCCTAGCTTTTCTCTGAGCAACCTTTAGATCCCTCTCAGCAACCTCTAGTGTGACCTATCAGTGCATTCCCCTCCTTCCTACCCCCTGGGCAGGTCTCAGCATTCCCCCACCCTCTCCCAGTGCCAAGCTCAGGGCTTACAGGACCCCCATTCCCTTGGTGTGAGAGAGGATGTCTACTGACACTAAACCCTTCCTGCTGGCACTGATCTCCCAATCCACAGCTTACAAAAACAGTTTGGGAGCAGCAGTAGCAACAACTCAACTTAAAGGAGCTTTTATTGATTTGAGGCTTTCCTGAGTTGAAGTAGCTTCATGGTCAGTGCCAGTTTGCTCCCACTGGCAGCTGTGATAGAAATCCCAGGATAACTCAGAGCAGGATTGAGCTCTGAACCCTATTTAAAGCCACAGCTTTCCATCACAGTACTTCAAAACCACCCAGTGCCAACCCCACCTGAAAAATACAGGTGGTTTCAGTCAACACCACCTCCAAGAAGTATTAGTAAGCTGGTAAAATAATCCTAGAAAAAGCATACCCTAACCATGTCAGCATGTCCACTTAACAAATAGGAAAAGCAGAGAAGGCAGAGAAGACTAGTAATTTTCCCCAAGACACACTTCAGAACATTGAATAAGAACAATTTATTCCCAGTTTCCACTTCAGAACATTGTTTGCCTCCATCTTTATCACAATATTAATCTTGAAACTACTTCATAGATGTCATTTGCAGCTAATAAAAGCAGCACTTTCTAGGTTTCCCCCAAATATAATTTTTGTTACTGCTTAGACAATTAACGGAGATGCTCTCCTGTGCCAAGGAAAGTTAAATACGAGAGAACACACAGAACACAAATCAAACTCCCCAGGGTCTGATCCTTTTCCACACAAGACTTCTTCCTGTTAAGTTAGAGCCTTCAGGAGTAAAAAGAGTGACTATTTCACATTTACCTTGTTTCAAGAGTTTCTTGCTTCCCCAAACACCGCTTATCATCTCTTTAAAAAGCATATCCAGCTCTTCAAAATCGATTCAGTCCTGGTATTGATGCAATTATTCTTCAGCTTCATGTTCACCCATTCTAGACACCTAGAGGCTCACTTGTAACTTCAGAATGAAGGCATTTTCGGGGAAATAACCTTATTTGGGACAGTGTCTGCTTTAAATTATGTTGCTTGTCTTCCTCTCCACTCCTCTCTGGGCTCTTGCTGGGTCCTAGCCACCGCTGCTCTCCGGACGGAGTCGGCTACTGTGCAACATCCTGAAGCCCTTTCTTGGGACAGGCTTTGAGAAACAGGGGGATTTTTGCCAGAGGAACTGTCAGGATCAGGCTGTGGGTTTGCTCAGGAGAATAAGTAACTTATTGGTAATGCCATTGTTTGGCTGTGTGCGTGGGGCATGACAGTGTGTTTACTTTGGGGTTTTGTGTCTGCAAATTACATTCCTGGAGGGTTGTAGCCTCCTGCACCTTAATCTCTCTCTGTATCTTAAGCGAAACAGTGCTTAAGGATTAAATGTTTGCAATTCATGGCTGATAAATATAAACCCCAGAATCTGGAAACTTGTTCTGGAAGAAATAACTTTTTCTTTTTGCAGTCATCCCACTAATGAGAGTGTGACTGCAGTCTGCTGGCAGGATAGGAGTCCATTGTTGGTTACAACACACTTGATGGGTTTTCATGGCATGAGGCAGGAATTAGGGATAAAGGCCTCGATAAAGGCATTTTCAGATGAGCTGCCGAATTTTTGGTTGTAAGTAGGTAGTGCTGAATATACTGGACCTGCTGGGAAGGATTCCCACTGCAAAGGGGTGCTTTTGTCATGCAGAAGATGATTTCCAATTGCCCATGTTCAGCTTTTTATTTATTATTTTGTGCTGCCCTCTAGAGCCGAAGTAGCTGGTTTCCTCATTTCCTTTTGCTAATTAATCTTGCTTCAGGAAAACCCTCCTCTACATAGATTTCCACGCGGTTTTCTTCCAGAGACACAAGCCTGAACTGCCACAACACGCTTTTCCCATGGTTGAAATAATACACCAAAGGGCTGGGCTCTTAGTTTGCTTGGTAATGCACTGTGAAATGAGAGGTATAAATCACAGAATTATAGAATCCCAGAATGGTTTGGATTGGAAAGGATCTTAAAGTTTATCTAGTTCCAGCCCCCCTGCCATCAGCAGGGACACCTTTCACTAGACCAGGTTTCTTGTTTAGCTATGAAAATACTATGCCAAGGTGACAGGGGAGGGCATGATTAGGTGCAATGGATGGAAAAATACACATTAAGTTCTCGGAAGAATTGTCCACCAGTGAGATTATCACAACCTCAGACAAGTTCCCCTTGACTGGGCTCTCATCAGACTAGTTTTGGTCTCCTTCCCCCAAGCATGTCATGTCTTGAGCTTCACTTTGCAATGCTGTTTTTTGCTTCATCCCTTTGGCACAGTCCCTGGAGTCAAGCTCTCCATCTTACCCTTTGGGTAAGAAGGAAACTCACGTTGAAACTGGGGACCACTGTGATATCCAGAGATTTAAATGCCTTTTAGATGCTTTGGGTTTAGAGTTAGTCTTGCCAGCAGTGTGCAATAGCACTTGAAAAGTACAGACACCTTTGCAGGGCAAACCTCAAATATTTGAGGTCTCCAAGAATAATAAATACTTCTTTTTTTAGTAGGATATTTTGATCTGATTTGAAGTACAAATATCATGCCTCTAATTCAGAGCAGCGTGTGGCAAGGATGATGGCAGCTTCCAATTTTTCTACACCTGGATGTGCAGAGCACTTAAGGAAGTTTGGATTTACAGGGATAAAAATTGCAGAAGTTTTGGTTGCGCTTTTTAAAAAGCCAGCTCTGTTCCTCAAGCTGTTTTACTGAGTAACCAGGTAGCTGTGCCAGCTGAACTGTAAAGAAGAGCCTGGACAGAAACAAATGCCAAAGCAGGAGGGAAGGGCATGCACTGATTCTACTGCTCAAGGCTTTTCTTCAATAAAACCACATTCTCAGAGAACACCAGCTGCACTGGGAAAGATTGGTGCTGTCCTTGCCTTCTTCGTCCTTTCCCAAAGGGGATTGGGCAGCAAACAGTTTCAAAGCCTCCGACACATTTGGCTGATTTCCCAAATTTTCAATATTTTTGGGTGTGGGCTACCCAGCAGTTTACACCTTAAGTAAGTTTTTTGTTGAAACATTAGCATGGTATGGGCTTAGTAAGACATGTCTGCAGGGCAAGTGTCACCTGCATCAGTCAGAGACTGGGTCACACAATCATAGAATGTCTCAATTTGAAAAGGACCCTGAAGATCATCCAAGCCTCCTGCCATGGGCAGGGAAACTTTCCACTAGACCAGGTTGCTCAGACCCCCAGCCCACCTCATCTCCACCATGCAGATTGGAGAATCAAGCATTTTTGCCCACAAAGTAGCAAGGGCTGTGCCATCCCAGCAATGCCAAAGGGTTTGTACCTGCGGCTCTCTGAAATCCTGATTTTCCAGTGGTGTCTCAGGAGTCACTTCCTGCTCAGTTTCTGTAGATGTCAGTTGAATTTCACCCTCTGTCACCTGAAGTGAGGGGCATCTCCTCAGACCTCTCCTCTCCTCCAAATCCTTTCCCCAGCATGGCCCAGAGCAAGAAGCAAAGGCAAATCCTAGCTGCTGGCTCTCACCAGTCAGTCTGTAAACTGCTGCAAGTTCCCAAGGGTTTCCGAGAAACAAGAAAATGTCTCAATGATTTTGTGTCTTTAGTCTCCAGACCTTCTGGAGTCTGTCCATCCATAATGCTGCTGCTTTCTAAGGCAGGACTTGGTTGAGTCCTGTGTCAAGCTCTATAATTCAAACTCTCCAGAGAAGTAAATGAAACAAGTTCCTGCCTTAGAAAGTGGGTCTGAACTGTAAACGCAGGAGTGGGACAAGGCTTGCTCCCTTTTGGCTGGAATAGCTCCCTGGGGATTCATCCCACAAGGGAGCTGGAGACAACATTATTATTAACCCTATTAAAAAATAAGTAGCCAATGTCATCCTCAGCCACAGGCTTCAAGAAGGAGGCACAGCTCCAGCTCCTGACCCTCTACAACATCTCCAGAAACTGATTCTCCTGGTTTGTTTTGCTCCTGCAATCTGCACTGTTTGGCACCTCACAAGCAGATGCAGCCCCCAGTCTTTCTGGTGTCAAGTCCACATATCAGAATAGAGACTCCTCCATCTCTTGTAAACCCAACAAGGCTTTTCTCCTGTCTTTTGAAACTGCTGCCTTCCTTCCTTCCCTTTCTGTCCTCTCCCCATGTGCATCTTTATCAGGTGTTCAGCCAACAGCATTTCCTCACCAAAAATTAACATTTCCAGTTATTGAGGTTTTAGCCAGGTTCTCTATTTTATTCACCCTTTTTCCTCTTACTCTCTCCAGGAAAGAAAATGTAAATGAACAAGAACTGAATGAAACCCACAAGCCTGGAGAATTTGTGAGTGAGTGGATGGGCGAAGGGACAGAGGGAGATGGGAAAATGAAAACTCTTACAACAGCAAAAAGTGACATGTAACGGCATTTGCAGATTAAACTATCTAACCATGACATATTCTCCCTGGAGAAAAAAAAATCAGATTCAGAAACCAAACCAGACTATTTTCTCACCAGTTTATAAAATATGCTTTTAATTCAGCAATATTACTTTTTATAGACAGTGGGGTCAGTATTTGGGAAACAGGTGTACTCGTCTTATAAGATCCAGTAGGAGACAAAATGAGGTGATGAAAACTATTTCTGATAGATTTGATTTACATAATACTGATATCCCTCCTTGAATCCATCCACCACTGTATTAGTAAAAGGCCGAGCGCTGATACAGTCACTAAGATGTAACCATCTGGTTTAAAAAGAGATGACTGGTTGTAAATTTTCGTTCTTGAAAACAGGAGGATTTCAGCATTTTAGAGTAATATGTTTCTTTTAAAGTTTAAATTTTTACATCCTAGTAGAAAACCCAAATTATCACTGTTGTGGAAAGCCAAATTATTGCTTCTATTTAAAGGAAGCATATTTGTCTTTTATCAAAAATACTTTTGTCCAAATTACAACTGGGCTTAGCCTTAGAATATTTGCTGCGACTTTTATATAAACTATGATTTTCTACAACTTTACTACTTCCAAATATTGCCTAAACATTCATTTTCTTGATAACAGTCCAGATGCAGCAAAGCCCTCTCAGTAAATCATCGTTCACCCAAGGTGACATTCAAGCTGTCAAGATCTTAAGAGCAGCAAAATAACCCTGTCATCTCACACCTCATGCTCCAACAGCGAGAGCTCAATGACAGCACTGATAGGAAGAAAAGCAGATGAGCCAAACAGCATTTTGCCTATTTTACACAGGGACTGTGTGATTTGCCCAAGGCTATATTAGGATTCAGTGTCGGAAAGCTGGGTCAGTGGCATTTAATTGGTGTACAATGCTGATCTCTGCAGCACTCCTGGTTCAGAAGGCTATAATGCAGTAACAGCATAAATAGACTGAAGTCCTGTGAAGAAAGAAAAAACCAATCATCTCTCCATCTTCTATTCCTGCAAACATGGAGAATAATAACAAAGACGGTGTATGACAACTGTACTGTTATAAACTAACTGGTGCCTCCTTAATGTAAATTATCTAACTCATGCAGTGCAAGTCCCTGATGGATTAAATATACAACTGGGTGGATAGAGCCATCTACACAGCATGTTTAGCCAGTTCCTTAGCCTATTCATAAACACAGAATGTTTTATTTATACAGTACCTTCCTCATCTGTGTTAGTTTTAAAGGCTGCAGCTCAAAGTCACCAGAGCCCTCATCTCCCCCCCAGCTGAAAGCACAACTTTCCAGCAGGCTCCCGGGTTCACACACGCCTCCACATACCTGCTCTGTGGCTGGAGGAGAAGAAGGTTTCGTCTCTGCTTGCAGACTTTTTTTTCCCCGACTCTCCCAGCAGCCTTTCCAGCGCAAGCCGAGGAAGAGTTTCCTTGGGGAAGTCGTACCTCTGTTGCATGCCAGCTGACTAAAACTCTGCGAGCGCTGAGAGAAGTTTGAAGTCACAGGGAAAAAAAAATACTCCCCATAGACTAGTCCTTGAATTCATTCCTTTGCAGTCATGAGCTCTTATATATTCCCAGGCTCCCCAGAGCACGTGAATACATACCTCTGTAATAGTTTTAAAATGTGTGTGTCCTCTGTGCTTCTCTTTATTTTCCATTTCGTTCATTCAGTCTTGGCTTATTTCCTGCAGTTTCTCAGCTGGTAATTACGGTCCTCTCGTATTGACACATGAAACAGGCTGTGAATACCACAAAAAATCCCCTCCACAGGCTTTGGGGACACGTGCTTATCTCTCAAGTCATCTGTGCCTGTCCCACAGCTGTCAGCCTCGAGATTCTCAGGGGCTGGGGTAAATCAGGGGCACTGAGCTGGCTGTAAACCTTACATTTCAAGTCCATGCAGGATGGAGAGTGTAGGAAAAGGGTAGATGGGAGTAAGGCAAGAACATCATGTTTGGTGTCCCAACAGGTCAGCTGCATCTCCCTGGCACAGCAGTGGGATGGCCAAACACACCCTCGGGGGAAAGGATAAAGTCAGTTTAATGCTTGAATGGGTGATAACGTAAATACCTTCTAAAAAGGGCTGTGGGATGTATTTTGCTTTCCTTACTTTGGGTGTGAAGCTCCCTTTTATTTCAGTTGCAAGGCTTTTGTGTAAGTTGGTGGGGGACTTGCACATTGTGTTGTCTTCATCTTAGACATGCCCTGATATCTGGCTCTGTTTGGTGCTGCATTTGCAGCACTGTAAACCTCTGACAGGGCTTTGCCAGATCTTCAGTGGATGTCTCAGGACCAAACTGAGTCTTGGCTTCACCAGCCAGGATAAGACCTCCCCAGGGCCACTCAGCTTGGGAGCTCCCACAGGCACCAGGGATCAAAGGAAACATCCCCGGGACCACTGCAAACCTCCCACCTTCTCCCCTGCATGTACGAGGAGCATCTCAACTGAGCGATGTCCCTCAGAGGAGAAGTTTGCTTCAGCAACATGAGTTTTATCCCCTTTTCACTTAGATATGCAACAATGGCCAAAAAAATGAGGTGCTGGCTCCCTTCTCCCAGACAGCATCAGTTCTGTCCCACTTTCCTGGATTTGCTTATTAAAATCAGCTAAGATCTATGTCCTTTCATACCATGTGCCAAACAGCTTTGTGAATTCTGCTAAACATTTGCAGGCTCCAACTTTTGCTTCTCTGCCACAGGTTAATTCTCCGTAGCACACCAGGTCCTGTGAGTCAGAGTTACTTCAGACCTGCACCATACTGGGAGATTCAAGATGAAAATATCTACAGACGTGAAAAATGTGATTTGTTAAATATCTCAGTAAATACACTTTGCTCATGTTGTTGCAATAAGATTGCAACAAGACTAATCAATTTAATAGCAACATGTACATAATGGTAACAAAGGAAACAATAATGGTTTTATTACTGCCTTGGCTATTGCCTATGTAGAGGTGTAGCTGTATATGCATATTTTTTATTATTGTTGCAGTTGTTGTTGTTGTTACTATTATTATAGTAACAAAACTCACCTCGTTGCCCACAGTAGCTTATTTGGACAGATTGACAAAGGGAGTTCACCAAGGGGATATATTGTATCCCCTCCTGTCACCACACCAGGACAAGCCCACGGCCAACTTGATGTCACAGCAGCCAAGCCTGGAGAATGACTGAGGACCTTCTTCTTAGACAGGGAGGTCCAACTGTATTTCCCAGGTGGAGCATGGCTAGCTAATGGGAAAATAGTCCATCACAGAAAGGATAGGAAGTCTCCCAACATTAAATTTTGGACTATATGGAAGCAGAAGGAATAATTGCCACAGATCCTGTTGCTGTTAGATTCCATCTCTGATGTGTGGGCAGCAGTGACTTGGGTCAACCTATGGTTTATTCCCACTGACACCTGAGTGCAGATGGCTCTTCCAGTTACATCTCTCCCACTAAAGATAACTCTCTGGTCTGATCCACACAAACTTCACCCTTCTCTAGGGCAAGCTGGACATGTCCAGGTGTGTAACACTCCATTATCTTCCTCTGGATGGTGACCCCAGAGCCCTGACATTGTTTTTTCACTTTCTTTTAGAGTGCCCTGAGTAAGGTGGGGACAGTGCACAAAGCTGCTCTAGAATAGTGTAGGAGGACTGTGCAGAGCAGAAGCAGCTGAACCTGATCTGGGCCCTGAAGAAAACCCAAGGACTACACCCAGCTTGGAGGGAACAATCGGGCTTGGTGGGGAAGGGTGCCCATGCGAGATCCAACCCCCAGTGTGGTTGATGTGAGGAGCCAGGTTATCTGGCAGCACTGATGTATCCACACATACCCCATGAAAGAACCTGAGGACTCTAGGAGGGACACCACGCCCTGCAGACTTGTAGGATCTTGCCTCCAAAACTGCTTACAAGCACCAGTCCTGCAATAATTTCTGCTAGTACTAGGGTAGCAGGATGCAGCGACTGGCAAAAAGGCCACAGGTCAGTGCTGGTCACACAGAGTCAATCCCCACCATCTCCTCCTCCTCCAAGTCTCATGGGATTCCCACTCTTCCATAGTAGAGGCGAACAGGCTTGATTGGTGGAGCTGCCATGAAGACCAGCAGAAGTGCATGAACAGAAAGCAAGATTCCCAGCTGCTGAGATGCTCCAAGACACCTCTGCCACTATAAGCATCATTATCTTGAACTGATGTTAGAAATTACATTAAAAAGGAAAAAAATAAGAAGAAAAATAAGATGAAAGAAGACAAGGAGAAAAGAACCGGCGGTTTTTAATCACTTGTAAAAGATTAGAGGTTGACCATGTGCTCACTTCACACTTAAAATAGGTTCTATTATGTCAACAGGATGCTCAACTCTAATTATAAATTTTATTTCCCAAGATTAAACCAAGTTTAATATTTATGCTTTGCTTCATCCTGCTCCGATTATAGCTTGTTCTTTTTGAAAAAAAAAAACAACAATACAAAACATGAGGAACAAGAGGTCCAAGAGCTTTGCTCTGGCCCCTTTTTCTATTCCTGTTGCTGTTGAGGGAAGTTTGACACTGGGAATATGATGATGCGTCACATGCTGGGATTTTGGCTTGTCTTGTGCTGATGCTGGCGGTGAGCAGAACAGGGAAATTGTCCTGGTCAGCTGTGATTCCTGTCCCTTATCTGTCTCATCGTATGGTGCCTGCAGGTCTCAGGTACTGTGTCTTCAGCTGAACTCGAAGAAGAAGCTGCTCTTGGCATCTCCCTGGACTAGGCTTGGCTCAGTCCCCTCTGGTCCCAGCCATAATTTTCCTCAGGTCCACCTCACCTCGGGCCATGAAGACATTGACCTTGCAAGATGCAGACAGCTCCATGTACAACTGCAAAAGAGACATACCTTAGCTCGCTCCAAATCAGCCAGGAGTGACCCAAGCAGCTGTGAAATTCATCCCAAAAGCAGGGTAAAAAATGCATGTCCAGTACTCCTAGGACGCTTCACACTCACCTAGACAGATGTGACCAGCTATGAGGCAGTCAGCTGTGCCTATGTTATGAATCAGTGATGTGAGGGATGAACACAGTCTTGGGCATAGTCCAGGCTTATCTTGTCACTCTTAGGTGACAGGGTCCCCAGGCACTGCTTGATGCCCTGGTGGGCAATGACAAAAAATTGAGCAAGAATGCAAAGTTCACAGTGCTCAAGACATTTGCGGAGTGCTTACGAATGTTGTACATCACTTGGAGTGGCAGATATTGTGGAAACTCCCGGTGTGAGTAGTACTACTGCAGGATAAAGATGAGGCGGTTTTGCTGCAGACTGAGAGACCACAAAAGAAAATATAAATAAGTTGGGAAGGAAACATTTTCCCAGATGTAGGGGTTGCTGGGGCATGCAGCAGTGAGGCAGTGAGGAAAAAGGGAGAGGAAAAACATGTGGGCAAAACTCCCAGACAAGTAAACTAATACCACGGGAGCTTCAGAGTCTCATAGTTTTGGGGGGGTTAAGTGGGGCAAATTGAATTTGTGTTTGAATTATGACGGGCCAAAACTGTCTCCAGGTCCCTCTGGTTTTATTTCCCATCCCCTGTGAACCTCAGACATACATCATTTCCCAGCAAGACTTTGAGGTATGGCTCGCAAGCAGAGTTGCCAGGTGAACGTCTCAAGAAGATGGAAATAAGGACAGAGAACTCCTGCCTCGCTTGCACTTGCCCTGCCAGCTCAGATGGTTGAAGGCTGCATCCAACCCAGATTTCAGGTGTTTCTGTCCACTACTATCTGCCCACCTCTTTTTCTGCCCACTACTATCTCCAGGGATATCTTCTAGCCTATGTTTGAACATCCCAAAGCTTAATCAGCAGGTTCAGGAAACTGCTCCATGGGACAAACCTTGAAATGCAACCCAAACGAGACTGATGTGGTTTTACTGCAAATATTTCTCCTAACTCTGCTCTACCACTGCAATAGCAGGAGGATATATGAATCAGGTGGTGCCAAACAAGCAGCAGAACAGTTTTCTCTGTTGTCCGTGCTAATGGGGTTAAAGATCACGTTTCGCTCTAAATTTCCTGCTCCATTTAGTGTGAAATTTCATCCATTCTTCCTTCTCTTGGTTTCGTTTTTGGTGGGGGAATGAATGTCATTCATGTCTGGCATTTTCAGTCCCTGCTATTGACTTAGACCTTACGAAAATCAGTTTAAACTATCAAACAGCCTTGAAATAATCAATTTTCCCTTTTTGTTGCCCCTTTTCTCCACCTCTTTCTTTTGGCTAGGTGGTGTCTTACTAGAGGGAAGTTACAGTGAAAGGATTACTGTCATTCTATGCACAAGGCCTTGAAGCTGATGATGACACAGGTAATTTTCAGATCATGCAGAAAAGGATTTCACCACAGCTGGCTGAAAGTGGGATTTTGCTCCTTCTATGTAGTTTTTTTTTTTTTTTTTTTGGGGGGGGGCAAGCACAAAAAAGAAAAGAAGTTTGCAATCATAATCCTAAGGAGAGAAGAAACTGGTTAGAAATGCTCTATTTTTGTCATGTTCCTTAAACCCTTTGATCCTTCCCATAACAAGCCTTTGTTCCACCACTATGTCACCACTTTTTTTATAGCTCACAGGTGTGTTATTTCCAAAATGTTTCTGCTTCCTGCACAGTGTGTTAGCTTTTCTTGAATAATATAATTTCCACCTGCAATGACATGTTTTGGAATTTTTTTCCGTAAAGAAAAAGGATGGAAAACCCTGACGTAAACCCTGAGCATGGTCCTTGCTGTGCAGACAGTCTGTTATGATAGTCCCTGTGTGTACTGCTTCAGGTAGAACACATTGCAGGAGGAGAAAAGTATCTGCACCGTCTAACAGCTCCTTTGGACCAAAGAATGAAGCTAGGGATACACTCGGACACATAGGGGAATGTTGGAGTTATTTCTGTGGACTGAGAAAGCAGATATAGGGCAACAATCTGAAGGAAACAATCCTGCTCATCTATCTGATTTTTTCCAAACACTGAAACCTAATTTGCTGCTGAACATCTTCTAGATTCCAGAGGTCGGATGTACTCAGCAAAAACTTCAGAGCCCAATCTACTTTTTCACTAGGAAGTTTAGTACACTGAAATGGTGAACTATGGGCAACACAGAAGCACAGACAATTATGGTCAAATACGTATCACCAGCTCCCTGACAGGTAGAAGAAGTGATGGCAGCAGCTTTAAAGGACTCATTAAACTCCTGGTCTCCTTTTTCTCTTAGAAATTTTTAATCTCAGAATGATGTCATAGGTGAAAAAGATAGGATATCTCTGATCAAACACAGACATGTCCAAGGTTGGTATCTATCAAAGGACCCACTGATTCTGATATCCTCCACAGCTCATGGAGGAAAATAGAAGCCCTTCTTGCTTGTGATTAATCTCATTCTCCAGCAGATGAGTCACCCACAAGGAGCTCCAACTTTCTCCTGTGAACAAGGGAGTGGTGAATGACTAACAGAGACATAAATTCAAAATTAAGGGAAATGAGTCCCTCTTGTAGTCAGAAAATAGAGAATTTGGGGATTTTTTTTTTTTCCCTGCTGGTTGTGGGTGTACCTCCTGCTGGTGTAAATCCCAGCTTTTCAGCCCAGGTTGGACATATCAATTCCTTAAAATAATTTCCAGGTTTTCTTGAGAGAAGCCAGTTGGGGATGGTATCTCTGGATGTGTTACAAATGTTGTGATTCTGCTATTCTGTTGCAGCTTTGAGGGTCTGACATTCATCATCCCACTGAGCAAAGCCCTGAACAGGATTTCTCCATGAAGAGCCTCAGTACCCCTATAAAGCATGTCCTCATATAAAAATGAAAAGATCTTTGTTAAGAAATAGGGATACAGCTTCTGGGGTTAGATTGTATACCTCTTTTCCTCTTCAGGTCAAAGGCACTGTGTTTTAGACAATGATCCTTACAGATCTCATGACCCATCTCAGAGGTCTGTCTATGCCATGTCATAAGCATCTCCTGAATGAAGGGATGCACTTCCTTGGATTTGCTTTCTGGCATCAAGATTACTGTATTTTTATCCTCTCCATATCATGAGTGAAAAGAAGAGAAGCTCTTCTTTGCTCATTGAACATTCTCCAGAGGTCCCTCTTGTTGATAGCACACTTCGCAACTTAATGGATGAAATCAGCTCTTCCCAGGACTCAGGACTATGAGAACGGACAAACCTATCCTTGCTAGGTTTAGATCTCAGTCATTTCTACTCTCAGGTAAGACATTCTTGATAAGGGACCAGTCCTTTTACTACACGTAAGTGAATACCCACTTATGCCCAATGAAAAGTGGGTAGACATACAGCTCCTACTGACCTCTCCCTTTCTCCAGACACACACATGCCAACACCCATGCCATCCACGAAAGAGGTTTTAGCCACAGCACTGAGGAAGTTTCTCACCTTTCACCTGTGACATTTCTTGTGATTAACTCATGATGAACCACTCTTAGCTCAGTCCATTTCTTCCTTGAAAAATGCAGAAAATTTCTAAACAAATAAACAGAACAAAAAATAGCCATCAAACTATGCCCTATGAGGTTGGTGTAAGCGTTGAGAATCAGGACAAAAACTTTTTAGAAGGGCCTGTGCGGCGACGTCCCGCGTGCCCAGAGAAGCTGTGGATGCCACATCCCTGGAGGGTAGAGGTTTTAAATTAAAAGATGGATGATTTAGTTTAGATATTTTAAAAACTATTTTTTACAATGCGGTTGGTGAAACACTGACACAGGTTGCCCAGAGAAGCTGTGGATGCCACATCCCTGGAAGTGTTCAAGGCCAGGCTGGACGGGGCTCTGAGCAACCTGATCTAGTTGAAGATGTCCCTGCTCATTGCAGGGGGAGTGAACTAGACGACTTTGGTTCCTTTCAAACCAAACTATTCTATGATTCTATAACAAGAAAGAAATTGGAGATGATTAAAGAAAACAGTGGTGATATTTTCTGGCCACTGAATGATTTGCTCATTCGCATGTGCAGAGAACACACAAGACAACTGATTTTCATATTCTTTGCCTGCCCTCTCGTGGTGAATGGGTGCTGATTAAGTGTATGCATGCATTTCTATTTCCATATACACATATGAATGCATATGTACATACATATGTATGCACTGACATATACAGCAAAAAACACTTTCGTCAGATTTGTACCTTGCATTTGATGTTACAGAAGTGAGCAGCAGTTAATTTTTTCATTGGCTGTAGCTGGTCTTTTTAATGCTGAAGATTTTCCTGTGATTGGTTAAAATTTAGTTCAGATAAAATATTTTGCCATGAAAATAATAGCAGTAGAGGGAAATATTTGTTCCAGCTTGGAGAGGCCAGGGAGGTCTCCAGGTGTCCCTTTCCTCTCTATAAATAAACTCTGCTGAGACTGGGTGAGCTGTACAAAATCAAGAGCAAAATGTTTTTCTAGGACCAGTTCTTATGGCAAATACAGGGCAGTATAAAAACAACTGCCACAGCATGGATGTGCCTTTTCCTACACAATGCCACTATGGCATAGCAGAGGGGCACAGAAGGTGAAAGCTTGGAGAAGATATATTCATTCACTTCTAGTGGGGTTTATTTTCAAGTCATTTTCAACTCATTTCCCCTCGTTGCTGCAAAGAGCAGAGGCATTTGCCATGTAGCCCTTCACACCTCCTAGAAATGTGTCCAGCACAGGGTGTGAGGTACTGAGGATAAATGTGTTCAACACAGCAGCTCCCATGACTTAGATAAATATCTGAGGTATTGCCTAAACATGGTGTTCCAGCCTTTTCTCTTCAGATGACCTATTGCAGTGAGAAGGGCAGCAAAGGTGATATTCATATTGAGGGGCTTTGTCTATGTCCAGAGGAAAGTGAACAAGAGTAACTTCTCATCAACACCTTAATTTGCCACTTGGTGAATTTATTATCATCCTGATTTAAAGTACATATTTACTTGGGATTTTGTTTTGAAGCCATGTACAGGGACCAGCACACTGTCTCTGGACTCGCACAACCTTAGGCAACATGGAGATTATGTCCATAGTCCCAAGCTCCCCAGGGATGTAGTCACAACATGAAGCCTGCCAGAGTTGGAGAAGTGCTTGGACAACACTCTCAGGCACATGGTGGGGTTCTTGGGATGGTCCTGTGCAGGGCTAGGAGATGGGCTTGATGATCCATGTGGGTCCCTTCCAGCTCAGGATATTCTGTGATTCCAATCTATGATTCCATATTGTCTAAACCCACCATTTAGGGCACACTGTCTAGTGACTGGGGCAGTAGTTTTTTGCCTTTCTGTGGTGGCTCTGTCTTAACAGGTCACCAGTTCCTGAGTGCTGGATTCACCTGTTAAATTGCTACCACCAGTGGTCCTTAGCCCAACAAGCACCACTCTAAACAACCTTGGAGCATGTCTGAGGCCATGGATATTCCAAATATGTAATTTGGGTGTTTAGAAGGGGAAGACAGTTTATTAGCTGGCTCCAGTGCTAGGGAAAGGTATCAGGCAGATGCCATTTAATCACAAAGGCATCTTCAACACTTTCTGAGGAGTATCCATTCATGCTTTTCCTTTTCTGTGTCGACAGAAGCAACACACAAGGCTTGTTCCTGTCATCGCTTAGGGCCTCCTGTTGTTCCAGATATGGGGAATGATCAGCTAGAGACCTCTCAGGATGTGAAACCTACTGTCCCATCACAACTGGAGGACTTCCTGCCTGGAGAGATTCTTTATGCATTTTCTTTCTACCTGCCCATTCTCTGCTGGCTGAGCACATGCAGACAACAGTGCCTGGGTGTGCAACCAAGGCAGGTTCATCCTAACGAAATGAAGACTTTTTTGTCTTCTAACCTCACCTGGTCAAGGCATTACTGTGATGGTTCTTGTCCCTCTCCACCCACACAGACACTGGTGTGCACAGTCTGCAGTCTTCATAATATCAGCCACAAGGACAAGGCTACAGCAGTAGGAGTAGAGAGGAGAAGGTTTTCAGGCTGATCCTTCCCCTCCACAGTGTGAGAAACTGAGTTCCTGGGGTCACCCTACAAACAGGACCTGAGGCTTGAAACCACCAGGAGTAGGGGGTCATATTTCCCTCTTGTTCTGGCTGTGTTGCAGTCAGCCAGAGCAATCTCAATGACATCTCTCCATGAATAAACTCTGGCACCTTATTTCGATAACAAACCCACAGTCATTCCCCCCAGTACCTTCTATGTGATGACAGTGTTCAGGGAGCCAGAGTTACAGATTTGGCCAGGCAGACAATCACCTCCATGGGGAGCCCACATAAGTAGGTTAAACAAAAGCTTTATTTCCATACAGTGTTCTCAGGATATGGTGCCAAGATTTCACAGACGACTCAAAACAAGGATTGGCAAAGAGTGCTGTGCTCCTCTGAGGCTTCTTTTTGCAAATAGCCACAAGTCACAAAACACATGTTCAGAGCCAAGCCTGAACTTCCTTTAAAATCAGAACTGTGTTTAGATTAACAGTTTTCAGGTTTGTTCTTTAAAACAATAATGTACCAAAGCAGAGTTCACACGCAAGGGAGTATAGGTCTGCGCAGAAGGACCTCAAGGTCCTGGTGGACAATATGCTGTCCCTGAGCCAGCAGTGCCCTGAGGGCCAAGGAGGCCAATGGGTGCATTGGGATGCACTGGCCAATGGGCCAATAGGGCAGTCCCGGGGTGCATTAGGAAGGGAAAGCATTGCCAGCAGGTCAAGGGAGGTGATCCTGCCCCTCTGCTCAGCCCTAGTGAGGCATCTGGAGTTATCTGGAGTTTTGGGCTCCTCTGGACAAGAGAGACATGGAGCTCCTGGAGCAGGTCCAGCAGAGGTTACAGAGATGATGAGGGGACTGGAGCATCTCTCTTATAAGGAAAGACTGAGGGGGCTGGGGCTGTTCAGCCTCAAGAGGAGACGACTGAGATGGGGCCTCATCCATGTCTGTCAGTGTCTGCAGGGAGGGGGCAGAGCATGGACCAGGCTGTGGTCAGTGGTGCCCAGCAATGGGACAAGGGGCAACAGGCAGAAACAGATGCCCAGAAAGTTCCACCTGAACACGACAAAGAGCTTCTTTCCTGTGCAGTGACCAAGCACTGGAGCAGATCATCCAGAGAGGGTGTGGAGTCTCCCTCACTTGAGATGTGCCAGAACTGTCCAGACCTAACCCTGTGCCATGTGCTCTGGGATGACCCTGCCTGAGGAGAGAGGCTGAACCAGACAACCCACTGTGCCTTCCAACATCGCCCATTCAGTGATTCTGTGTGTAAGCAAATTCTGCAGCTGGGACAGGGCTGTGTGTATGGACTGTGTGTATGGACTGGGGAAAGAGAGGCTGGAGAGCAGCTGTAGAAAGGGACCTGGGGTTCCTGGTCCATGGCCAGTTGAACACAACTCAGCAGTGCCCTGGTAGCCAGGAGGGACATCCGTGTCCTGGGGGACATCAGGCACAGCATCACCAGCCGGGCAAGGGAGGGGATTGTCCCGCTCTGCTCTGCGCTGGGGCAGCCGCATCTCAAGTGCTGGGGGCAGTTTTGGGCATCATGAAATAAAGAAGACATTGTCATTAGAGAACATCTGAAGGAGGGCAACAAGGATGGTGAAGGGCCTTAAGGCTCCGAATGAGGAGCAGCTGAGGTCTCTCAGTCTGTTCAGCCTGGAGGAGACTGAGGAGAGACCTCCTTACACTATTCAACATCCTCATGAAGGGGAGGTGAGGGTCAGGTGCCAATCTCCTCCCTCTTGTGACTAGTGACAGGACTCAAGGGAATGCCATGAAGCTCAGTCATGGGAGGTTTAGGTTGGATATCAGGAAGAAGTTTCTCACTCAGGGTGGTCAGGCACTGAACAGGCTCCCCAGGGAATGGTCACGGCCCAAAGACTGCCAAAGCTCAAGGACTGTTTGGACAACACTCGCAGGCACGTGGTGGGATTTTTGGGATGTCCCGCACAGGGCCAGGAGTTGGACTTGAGCAGATCCCTTCCAACTCAGGATATTCTGTGATTCTGTGATTTACAGCACTAGACTCATAGTCCATGGTTTAAGTCATCTGGTACTACAGCAGAAGAAATATTCAATAAACCATGGTTACTAAAGACATTAATTTCAGTACATCTGCAATCAGATATTATTCTGCAAAGTTCAGACATTGCTCCTGGTGAGTGAAGACCTCAAGGCTGGAGCTTCAGCCATACAGAGTCAGTTTGCTGCCTTCTCTTCCTGCCCACAGTTTTCTGACTAGAGTGGAGAAAATTTAGTTGGTTTCCTGCAGCATTTCAAGATTTTGAAATGTTATTTCAGTTTCAGCTTTTGAACAAAAAAATAAATATGGGAGGAAATCAGATGTGGAGGTTGGCTCTAAGCAAACTGCCTCCAGGGTTGCTTTGGAATCAGTGACTGTGACAGCCCAGAAGACAGGCAGCCAAGGTGTCTGGCAAACAAACTTTGAAAACCAGACCATTTTCCACTTGAAAACTGCAGAACATCCACAGCTTGACAAATTCAAACAATAGCAGAAAAAGCTTTTGTGCTTAATAAATATTGAAGACCAACTGGAATTTCAAGCATTGTATTGTAGCTTTCATTTGGGCATCAGCCCTATGCAGATATAATATATTTCAGCATTGGTCCTTGGCCCTGTATCTGCTTTGTCTGAATGAACTCATGGAACCTCCTGCTTCTCCCATACAAGGCACCTGCCATGACCAACTCACATCAAGGCAGCCAAAGGTCATGGATGGCTGCAGAACCCAAGGACACCACATGAAGATCCACTTTGTCTTGTTTGTTTTGATGCACCTGATGACTTAGGTTTTAACTTTTATATTTCTCAAATCCTATATTGCCTAGCCTGTAACTCTGAAGTTTCTTGTAGCCTGCTGGCTGCTGTTCTCTTATGCCAGATAGACAGAACAAAGCCTCTCCAAGCTTGTTATTCATGGACACTCAGATTGTCCTAGGCCCAAAAGGTGTAAACTAAGGCCTCTAGAGAGGTGAAGAAATTGAAGAAATTACATCATTAGCTAAAGTTTTAATTGGTGAATTTATGCTGATATGCAAATGAACCAAGCCTATAGAATTGTGAAGAATTCGTGACTCATCATCCATCTTGGGGTCCATTTTGGAAGCAGCCTCTGGATCCCCAGGGTGTACCTTTGAAGGCCTTTCAAATGAATACCTACCTTTATTCCCTTACTCCTGTCTAATCTCTGTTTCTAGGTAGCCGCTCAAGGCATCACACCCACTGGTGGCTTTATTGGATGTCCCTGGAGTCTCAGTGCAAAATTCTGGAATTTAGGTTGCCCAGTGAGGTGGTAGATACCCCATCCCTGGAAATGTTCAGGGACAGTTTGCACAGGACTTGGAGCACCTTGGCCTAGTGGAAGGTGTCCCTGCCTATGGAAAGTGTTCCTGCTCATGGCAGGGGTCTTGGAATAAGATGAGCTTTACAAGTCCTTTTCAACCGAAACCATGCTGTGATTCTCTGATTTACATTAGATATTGGTTAGAAATTCTTCCCTGCGAGGGTGGTGAGGCCCTGGCACAGGTTGCCCAGAGAAGCTGTGGCTGTCCCATCCCTGGAAGTGTCGATGTGCCAGGGGGTGGCAGTGTTAGAGCACAGAAGGAGGAGATTCCTCCATGCAAGTCGGGAGCCTGCGAAGTCTGGGAGCTGAAATGCCCGAACATCCTGTATCCTATAGCCCAGCAGCTCTCCAGAGAGTCCTGGGCCTCCAGCTGAATTTTACATCTATGCATATCTCTGGGAAAAATGAGGAAATTAAAAATTAATTACTTTAACTGAAAATTTTTAGCTAAGCAAAAGGAAAAACGAAACAGCAAGTTCTGGATTACCACTGCTCAGATTTGTATGAGCTGGGATCGCCCACACCTGCACCTTGAGTGGGTCCTATGGCTTCTCGCCAGCCTCAGTTTCCCCATCTACCCAGTCTGGGCTCTTCAGATGAGTTGACCCGTGAATCAACACACTGACACCCACCTCTCAACTCACTCCCCAGAAAACCCCCAGTCCTGCCTATAAATTTGGGGCTGCTCACCTGAACGGCACCCTGTGTGCATCAGCTGCACAAGACTGACTGTGTGTTTGAAAATCACCAAGTCCTTCACCCTTTTGTAACAGGATAGCATGTGCCTGGTGCAAAGGAAAAACACAAGGACAATGGGGGAAGGAGAGTGTCATTGTCCCCCTGACCCTGTACCTCTCTCAGTTTTTGTTTTTGCGACTTGAGCTCTGGGGGTGATTTATATAAAATTCACATGCTGTAGGGAAATGCATTTTTATGGCATCCAAATACAGATTAGATCCAGTCATGCCACTCACCATATTCATAGCATATCAATTTATTAATCTGCCCTTATTCCACTGTATTATTAAGAATTGATTGTGCACACTTGGTAAAACTGGGGAGCTGAAGAGTGATACCAAGTGTTTTATCTCTATAAAAAGAAATTCGTATTTTCCTACCCCGAACTTTTGAAATTCAAAATCAATGGTGTGGTAAGTAATTTTTTAAACTGGGGCAGGCTGGGATCACTATTCCTGAGGCATTTGTTTGGTCCTATATGGGATCACGCCCAGCTCTAGCAGGGAGCAGGGTGGAGGGGAAGAAGATAAGGTGAATGCAGAGCTGACATTTGAACTCCCCTCTACCCCCCACCCCCTCCCTCCAAGGCAGGAGAAGGGCATGCTCTACAAAACCAGTAAAGGAATCTACTGAAGGAGAGAATAGAGGTCTGAGCAACCTAGTCTGGTGGAAGATGTCCCTGCTCATAGCAGTTGGTTGGACTAGGTAACATTTAACAGTCCCTTCTAACCCAGACCATTCTGTGATTCTATGATTTTGTGATTTTGTGATTCTATGAATAGTTAAAAACAGGCATGCGACATGTTATTTAAATTCTAAGAAAAAATTAAATAGAGTAAAAGTTAACTCAGAGAGCATCAATGTAAGAATTTTTTTACATAAATTAATGCTTCGCTGAATCTTTTCTCTTTAACGCCGGCATCTATGTGAAAATGAAAGTATTTCCCAGCAAGTCATAATTAGGAGAATTAAAAACCTTGCTGTACCCTGGGACATCCACAGAACACAGCGGGGTTCATGAGTTTACTTACAGCCGGACAAAAAAAATGGCTCCAGGATGATGCCCCGCATCTGCAAAGCAGCCTGAAGTGTAACCTTCCACTACAGCCCAAGTCCCCTGGAGCTCCTTCACATGGCAGAGCTGCAAAATAAAATAGAGTTGAAAGGATTTAATCTCATTAGAAGTCCCACTGCATGCTCTCTAGGACCCAGGCCATCTGATGCTTAGGTTCCCTGCGGCTTCAGCATGCTCCAGCCCTAGCTGTGCAAGCCTTGATTGCACTTGTCCCTGGATATTAATTATTATGAAAAACATTCCTAAAACTCCAAAGATCTCCAAGTCACTGAGAGACCAATTTGCACTGTTTTTACTGGTATTGCCACCCAAGTGTAAGAATTAGTATTTCAAAACAAACACGTTTGGAAATACAGCTTCTCCCAAATGTTTACAGGAAAGATTTTTAATATGAGTGTCCAGGGACTCACCATGAGGGGCACCATGTCCACTTGGGTGCAATCAGAAATTCAAGTGGTAAATTGCTCTGACAATCATAGGTGTATTGGTTTTTGCACGGCCTGGTTTTTGGTAGGAGGGGGGGCCACAGAGAAGCTGCTAGAAGCTTCCACCAGGTCCAGCAGAGCCAGTCCCTGATGGCTCTGAAGATGGACATGCTGCTGGCCAAGGCTGGGCCAATTAGAGATGGTGGTAACACCTCTGTGATAACACATTTAAGAAGAAAATTAAAAAAAGTGGGGCACGGTTTTCTTCTAGCCAGAGGAGGAGGTGAGAACATGTGAGGGAAACAACATGGAGACACCAAGGTCAGTGGAGAAGGAAGGGGAGGAGGTGCTCCAGGTGCCAGAGATGAGATTGCTCTGCAGGCCATGGTGATGACCATGGTGAGGCAGCTGCCCCCCTGCAGCCCATGGGGATCCACGGGGGATGCAGAGATCCACCCACAGCCCGTGGGGGAGGTGCCCACGCTGGAGCAGGTGGGTGCCTGGAGGAGGCTGTGATCCAGGGAGAGACCTGGTGGAGAGAGGGGGCCCTGCTTCCAGGCTGGAGCAGCCTGTCCTTGGAGGACTGCACCCCGTGGAAGAGAGACCCACACTGCAGCAGTTTTGGGAGGAGTGTCTGCCCGTGGGAGGTACTCACATTGCAGCAGTTTTGGGAGGACTGCTGCTCCTGAGATTGGAATCACGCTGGAGACGTTCACAGAGTTCACAGAGAACTGTCTCCTGTGGGAGGGACCCCACAGCGCAGCAGGGGAAGGACTTCTCTCTCTGAGCAGTGGAAGAAAATCTCGGTGATGAACAGACCAAAACCCCCATGCCCTGTCTCCCTCTGCTGTCAGTGGGAAGGAGGGAGAGAGTGGGGGGCAGAAAAGGTATTTTAAGGGCTCATTTTACTTCTCATTATCCTCCTCTGACTCTGTTAGTAATAAATTCACTTTGTACCTTTAAGTTGAGCCTGTTTTGGCCTTGGTTTGTTTTCTCCTGGTCCTTATCTCAACTCAGGAACCCTTTGTTAATTTTCCTCTCCTCTGCCCAGCTGTGGAAGGGGAGGGTGAGCAAGCAACTTTCACAGGTGACTAGCATTCGGCCAGAGTCAAATAACGACAATAGGATATAAAATCACAGAATTATTTGGGTTGGAAAAGCCCTCTGAGATCATCAAATCCAACTGTTCCCCCAGCACTGCCAAGCCCACCACCAACTCATGTCCCCAAGTGCCATGTCCATGCGGCTTTTAAATCCCTCCAAGGATGGGGACTCCACCAGTACTCTGGGTAGACTGTGCCAGGGCTGAACAGCCCTTTCCAAGAAGAAATTTTCCCCAATATCCAACCCAAGCTGTGGCACAACTTGAGCTTCTTTCCTCTTGTCCTGTTGCTTGTTACCTGGGAGAAAGGACTGATCCCCACCTGGCTACAACATCAGAAAGTCGCAAAGATATTCTGAGGGCTGGAGCACCTCTGCTCCAGAGACAGGTTGGGAGAGCTGGAGGTGTTCAACCTGGGGAAGAGAAGGCTTCAGGGAGACCTTAGAGCCTCTTCCAGTGTCTAAAGGGCCTTCAAAAGAGCTGGAGAGGGATTTTGGACAAGGGCCTGGAGTGACAGGACAAGGGGTAATGACTTCCCACTGCCAGAGGGCAGGGTTACATCAAAGATACCAGGTGGGAAGAAACGACCAATCTTCCTTCAGAGTTCCTCCACTGGCCTTGACACAACAGCCCACTTCCACCACATGAAAAATGCTGGGTAGTGGAAATGCCTCTTTTGCTGCTCCCGAGTATATGGTTGTATCATCTCCATCTGCTCTGAGGGGCATTCAAAACTGCTGAGATGCTCCTTTGGGAAAATAACGTGTGGGTTAAATAAATGTGTGGGCTCAAGCCAAGAAAACCTCCCAGAAAGCATCTCTGGGGAGCAGGGCAGCACGTGCAAATGTGATTGGTATCAGCAGTAGCTGTGCCCACTGATTTATTGCAGGAGTTATGCACTTCCCACTAAGGATAACACTAAGGAAGGGGAAAACCATGTTAACTCCAAAGTACAAGTGAGTTATTGCTGTGACTACTCAGTTAATAGGAAAATATTTTTCAGACTAATTAAATGTTTCATTTGGATTTACATTTTTCTATTGGGGTCCAGGATGTAAAAATATGATTGTAATCCATGTCAACAGGCTCCAAGGGATGAGAATTTGATCTAGTATGTCTGAAAACAACTTCAAATCAATGCTAATTTTAAGGACTTTACATGCTGGGAATTTTACTTTGGTACAATAAATTATCTTAGGTTTTTTAATAGCACAGATTTTTTTGTATAAATTACATCTTCAAAGCTTACCAGTTTGGAAAAGTAATAACAAGGATGAGAAATGGAGAAAGATAGATTAGATGAGAGGTAGAGAGTAAACAAAACATCAATTGCATTTAAATCTTGGGGTGGCAGAAAATCTATTTATTTGTAATATTAAATGGATCCCTCCCATATGGTTATGGAGAGGAGTTTCTAGGTGAAAGGTAAAACTATCTGAAAATTACCAGAGATTTAATAAAGTTCGGAAATTGCATGAGATCAACCATTACTCTAAACTACTCGTGGCCATGCACAAAACATTTCCAAGTGAGCTTTATTTCCCCTCTGTTAAACTGGGATAAGGAAACCACGGAAAGGGATAAAACCTTAATTAAGCCTAATTTCTCTCTTTTTTTTAGCTTAAGCCTAACAAATACAAGTGTGTGTTTTTCTTACAAGCATTATCTTAGTTATGATTTACACACGTAGAGAAAAGAGACAAATTCCTAGGGAATTTGTGCCCATGAAAGGGCAGCAGCTCTTTTGTGGCTTGAATTGAAGTTGTTGGAAGTTTCCAAAATGCTGCTATATTTTTCTGCAGCATGTAAGAATATTCCATAGGTTTTGGGAGAATAGTCCCTTCTGCATTAAATCTTTATGAGCAACAAAGAACGTATTTCTGTTGAGAAGGAAGAAAATCTTTGTACCTCGGAAATTTTAAAAGCTCATAATGTAAAATAAATGGGAAATTATGACACACACTGTCTTAACCTTCCTGGACAAATCCAAAAAGTATCACAAGTTTATATGAATAATACAAGTGTAGAGCTACATTATGTAAAACAAAGATGTGTAAGGGCTGTAAGCTGTCACACAGTGTGTCCCTCTCCATCTGAGCTGAAGTCACTAGCTCATTTCTACTTTTTTGTTACAGTGTCTTTGAATGTCATGAAACATTTCTTACTATGGTAAAAGACATGATGATGACCTCCATCAGCCAAAAGAATTACAGTGAAAATTATTATCATTAGTATTTGGTGTACCAGGAAACAACATGGAAGTCAAAAGAAATTCTACATTTTCATCTGAAATTCAGCAACAACAGGAGAACACGAATGCAATGGCCATGGGAAATGCAGTGAGCTGCAAGTATCCAACCAGTGGCAGCTTGAGTATGAAAAACAGTGAGGAGGACTTTGGGTAGCAAAGACTGTAATCTAGCAAAAAAAAAAGAAGGCTGATGGACCACTCACGAGCCAATTCCCTGAATGCCCTTAGAGAGGAGAAGTGGGCATTTCCATAACATGGCTCATCTCCTCCTTAGTGCAGAATGGGGAAAAGGACCTGCATGACCCCAAATGTGCCTTTTCCCCACAGACCAGAAAAGGGATCCCAAATGACCAGTCTTTATGGGGACACCCTGAATGGAGAACATCCAAAGCAAGGTGGGTCAAATCCTTGACTTTTGTGCCCAAAGCTAAAGAACGTACTATCTGCAGACAAACTCCACATCTCCAACAGCAAATCCAAATAATCTTCATTATGGGTTAGAGACAAGAGGAGCTGAGCTGTGTCTTGCTAAGTGCTCAGCTCTATGAGACTTGATACAAAAAGTGTTTTCCTCACAGAAGCTCTGCAGATTTCCTTAGAGAAATATCTTGAACATCAGCCAGTTTCGTGGAATCATCACTGAATCAGAACAATTTGGTTTGGGAGGGAAGTTTAAGATCATCCAATTCCAACTCCCTGCCATGGGCAAGGACACCTTCCACTAGACCAGGTTGCTCCAAGACCCATCCAACCCGGCCTTGAACACTTCCAGGGATGAGGCAGCCACAGCTTCTCTGGGCAACCTGTGCCACGGCCTCACCACCCTCACAGGAAAAATTTCTTTGCAAAAGTTTCTTCTTCCAGTCTAATCCTGCCCTCTCTCAGCATGAAGCCATTCCCCTTGTCCTGTCACTCCAGGCCCTTGACCAAAGTCCCTCTCCAGCTCTCTCAGAGCCTCTTTAGACACTGGAAGTCTTATGACCATTCCTCTGCACCTGCAACCTCCCCCGTTACCCAGCCAAGATGACAAGAGTGAACATCAAGCTAGCAGTGAGCACCTGGATCCCTGCACTGCTAATACCTGTGCCCATCATCACACTGACCTCTTCACTAGCTAGCAGACACAAAAACATGGGTCACCACTGCTTTTGTGACCACCTGGCAGCTGGACAAGCCACATGCTCAGACTTCAGTGCCCATTTCCAGACACTGGGGTTGCCTATTGCTGTGACAGTGTTGGTCATCCCTCTAGCCTCATCACACTGTCATTTGTCCACATCATCCCCTCAGTACTACAGATCAACTCCAAAGGAGGAATGAAACCTTTATTTTATTTATTATATCAGTCCTCTCATTAATTAAGACATCTTCAGCTTTGACGTTCTGTGTGGTTTCCCTGAACTAGGGTATATCCTGTTAATATATTTCAGCCTGTTTCCATGATTCTTTTAGTAGACTTGCTATAATATTTATAATGTTCTAGTTTGTCCTCTATCCTTCAGTGACTAAATCACCAGTGCACTAAATAAAGCCATGAATGCACTAAATAAAGCTGAACTAGAGCATTACCATGTTTCTTTACACTTTCCTCCACCATGAAGGATGCACGGTTTTAATTTCTCCATTTAAGACTTTCTGTGGTGACAGAAGTTATTTTCCCTACAAATGACAGAGGTGACCCTGGACCTTATCATTCCCAGGTAAGGAAACTAAAAAATCACTTCACAGGACTGCAGAACTGTGGGAAAAGTAAAAGATAATTAAAAAGGGAGCAGGCACAGCTGGATGAAACCATGTCTGTGTGCAATACAGTGCTATCAACCGCTTCTTACATCAAACAGCATAATTCACAGGCTCCTGCACTAGGGAAGCCAACATGAATCAACAGACAATAAACCACCAGGAACCACCAACTGTCAACACTATCAAGCATCAGAAAGTGGGATTGCTCATCTAGAGTTTATTCAGTTCCTTTTTCCTCCAGAGCAGGCCATTAGTCTAGTGCAAATCTCTGCCCTTTTGAGACATGCCTGGATTTTTCTGAGATTAGCAGACTGAAATTTACATCTTTCCCACAGGATCTGTTTAACAGAACCTTTCAAAGCTCATTAAAGGCACTGAGGTGTGCAACAGAGATATGGGAGTAACCTTGCGCTATCTCCTCGCTCATTCATTAATATTTTTAACTTGAGATGATTCAGCCCAGATTGAACGCATTGCTTCAACAGTCTGTGTAAGCCTAGAAGGGTCTCTCTTCCCCATGCAGTAATATCACCCTCCTGTGATCAATCATCAATACTCTTGGTTGCCTCCAAGCAATGGACCTCCAGCCAAGGGTGCTGGAGAAGAGAACAGCCAGATGTGCTATGACATGGACTCTCCTGCACTGTCCACTACCAAAAATGTACACATAGATTGGAATTCATTGAAAAAAGGGATAAGAAAGAATGAATCTAAACACAGTGGTTGATTTGGGTGGAAGATTTTAAAAGTTGGTTTTAAAATGTCTATAGACTTTCACTGTTTCCTGTTGAGTCCCCAGTGTGCAGAGCATCTTCTCTGTCACAAGCCTGTGAGCAGGAGCTGTGTAAGAGTCACCAAAGGCAATGGCATGGCATCATCACAGTCGAGTAAAAGTGGCCACCATGCTCAGGAAGAGGGTCTTCTTCCACATGAGGAAGCACCATGAGATCCAGTCAGGGAACCAAAGATGCCCATGTGTTAGTTAGCACATGAAAACTCACCACTGATTCCCTGTTTGCAGCAGAGGGCACCTGCACTAATGTCAAAGGGCAGGTTTCCACCAGAGACCTTGCTGACACACTAACAAGCACACCACATTCAGGTGCCTGAAGGGCTTTCATGGGACAAGGAGGTCTCTAACAAGCTTTGAGGAATTCCAAGATTAGCCTGAGTTAGAGGTGCCACATACCATAAATTCTCCCTTGGTCCCAACTTTCGCGGACTGTGGCCTTTGTGTCTGGAGGAGCTGACATCTCCTTGCAGTACAACAATATAGCTCAATCTAGCTCAATTGTTTTCAGTTTTTAGTTGAAATCCTTCCCCTAACAAAATGTTTAGCAATGAAGAATGGTTCATAATGACCAGCAAAATGCTCTTTTTGTGTTACTCTCACTCTTAAAAACTAAAGCCTTATTCCCACTTTGGTATAATTCATTTCCCACCAGAAGACCTTTTTTTATTTTTTGTCTGACACCAGATCCCTGTGGCCCATGTAAATTCACGCATGATGATCCAACTCTTCCATACGAAATGAGTGCTGAGAGGCTCAGACTGTAAAACATGCATTCCAAACTTTTAACAATTCTCCAGATTTTTCTTCCAACCCTCTTTATGTTTTAACATCCTTTTTAAAGGATAGCCATAAAAACTCAGTATAATAATCCTATATTGGTTGCAGCATCATAAAACAGAGATTATCCTTTCCCAGTGCTTCCAGCATTCTCCTCCTGATACATACAGGATTGTTTGACTCTTCTCAACAAGTCATTTCTCAGAGACAAGTGTTCCTGAGGAAAAAGCCCTAAATATATGAATTTCAGCTACTATTTGGATTGTATGTATGTTTCCAAGTGCCCCAAGGACAGGAAACAGCCAGCACATCAAACAGGGAGCTGTGCAAAGTCCAGCATCATGGAGGTGCTCATCAGGGAGGGATGTCCCCCAAGCCATCAGGGCATAGATTCATAGAACCATTCGGGTTGGAAAACCCTCTGAGACCACCAAGTCCAACCATTCCCTCAGCACTGCCAAGCCACCACTAAACCATGATCCCAGGTGTCATATCCACACATCTATTAAATCCCTTGGAGATAGGAACTTCACCACTGCCCTGGGCAGCCTGTCCTGGGACCCAACAACCCTTTCAGGGAAGAAATTTTCCCTAGTATCCAATCTTGCTTGCATGCCTTTTTTTACCTACAGCTTGAAAACTCCTCCCAAAACTCTGGGATGGCAGGTGGGGGAGGGATGGTGGCAGCTTGAAACAGGACAACAGTTTTGAGCTCCAGCTCATAGGATTATAGGATGCCTCAGGTGAAAGGGATCTCAGGGGGTCTCAGGTTCAGCCTCCTCATGCACACAGACTCAGTCTGACCTGGTCAAACCAGATTACTCAGTACTTTATCCATCTGGATCTTGAAGACCTCCAAGGATGGACACAACGCCTCAGGGCAATCTCCTGCAATGAGCTGAATCTTCCTTATTAGTGTGTCAGAAATAGATGTCCTGAGGATGTAACTCCCCTCATTTATAGAAACTTCTGAACACCTTCCAGTGCTCTGCCTTTCCCTTCCCTCCTGAAGCACCTGGGAGGTGCCAGTCTTTGGGACTACTGCCAGGTGCCTCTGCTCTGAAGTCCTGTAATCGATGAGTAGGGGGAAGGTTACATCACTTCTCTTACTGACATCAGCGACTCCTGCTTCTATGTCCCATTCATTTGCTTTTCTTTTCCCTCATTGAACAGCAGAAGAATTTTGAGTCTCCTTTCATACTTCTCTGCTGGAGTTCTCTGCAAATCTACCAGCAGGCTATGTTAGCTGCAGGCTGCTGGGATATATATTGCACAGTCCTGCTCTGGGTCTGACTCCCTTGGGACTTCGTTTAATGCATCTTTGCACCTTGGCAATAAAGATCAACAACTGCTCTCTCTGTCTTTGTTTAGTATTCACCTTATGGTGAATCTGAATTCTATGGCCACAGTTTGCTTAAATAACACACACACAAAAAGGCTTTAGAAATGCCAAAATGCACACCTCTGCTGTTTCTTTTCTGTTGAGAAACTCAGTTTCCATGTTTTCAAAGAAAAATAGTTTGCTCTGACATAATTTGATATTGGATATGACTGATATGGTTGTTTTCAGAAACACCTTGGTTAAAAAAAACCCAGTATATTTGCTTTGATTTATATGAATGCTTTTGAAGCTTGCGAGGACTTTTGTCATTGCTGTTCCTGCTTTCAACAGAGCTGAGATAAAATGTAATTTTTGTACCTTTGAGTGTGGATTATTTATAGCAACAGCCTGGCCTATGCCAGTGCACTGTGATTGCATTGGGTGAACAAAATAAAGAGTGACATTCAGAGATGCTGCCTCCTGACAGTAGTAGAAAGCATTCAGATGAAAAAATTATTTATCAGCGCTCACAGAGTTTTATAAATTGCTACAGTTTCACTGAATTTTCTGAGAACCTACCACAGCAAGAGGATAATTTATTATAATAATAGTAGTAGTAGTAGTAATAATAATAATAAAAACAAAAATTAAAAAAAATAATGTGCTATTTGTTCAACAGAGAGATGAGTCCCCATGCTTCAAATGACTTCAGCAATAGCATCTTTTTAGCCATGTATAGGTCTGCAAAAGCCAAATCATTTAGAAAGTTATCTTTCTGAGAGATAGCAATCCCTCCTCCTCTCTTGTACCACCAAAGCACCTAGGAACAATTCAAGAGGAATGCTAACATGTCTTCCTCATTTCCACCTCCCAGTTTGTGCCAAAGAAGCCACCCATGATTGTGTAGGGTCAACTTCTTGTTCTCCTCATTGCTTGGTGAAATCTGCAGATCACAAATGCCACCTGGACAGTCTTACTGTACAGTCACCCTATCAGAGAGGGGACAATGCTGCAACTGAACAACACCATGCTGGGAGGAAAAGAATGCATCCAGCTCCAGGGCCCGCAACACAAGAAGGATGTGGAGCTGCAGGAGAGAGTTCAGAGGAGGCCACAGACATGCTTCCAGGGCTGGAGCCCCTCTGCTCCAGAGACAAGTTGGGAGAAACCTGGGGGTGTTCAGCCTGGAAAAGAGAAGGCTCCAGGGAGACCTTAGAGCCCCTGCCTAAAGGGGCTCCAAGAGAGCTGGAGAGAGTCTTTAGACAAGGGCCTGGAGTGACAGGACAAGGGGGATTGCCTTCATACTGCCAGAGGGCAGGGTTAGATGGGATATTGGGAAGAAATTCTTCTCTATGAGGGTGCGGAGGCACTGGAACAGGTTGTCCAGAGAAGCCGTGGCTGTCCCATCCCTGGAAGTGTTCAAGGCTGGACGTATCTTGGAGCAACCAGGTCTAGTGGAGGGTGTTTCTGCCCATGGCAGGGGTGTTGGACTGGATGACCTTTTAAAGGTCCCTTCCAACCCAAACTCTTCTGTGATTCTGTGATTTTGGGAATACCCTCCCCAGATTACCCATTAACCAATTGCTACGAGCAATTAACATGCTGGATGTACAAACTGTAGAAGTCAATGAGCTCTACCCAGCCCAGGCCTGTCACACTCAGAGCAAATTTTAACCATGGAGCTGCCCATGATTAGATAAATGCGTAAAGGGCACAAACAAGAAATAATTGGCCCCACTCAGTTCTCCCTTTGACGCAGTTTTTGTGGTGTCAAATGTAATGATTTTAAAATGGCCTAAGCACATGCAAGAGCCTGCAGCAGTGAGCTGATTTAGCATAGGCAGTGCCAGGTAATCCCCCAGCTGCCAAGGAAACTCCACCTACAACTCTGCTCTGTCTCTGGATCTCTCTGCTTTCACCCTGATTACCCATTATATTCATTAATCCTTCTCTAATGCATAATTGCTCTGTGTTCTTGTAGTTAAGAGAAATTCTGGATTAGTTTGAGTAACACCACTTTGGGCTTTCACTATGTGGTATAAGCTTTAAAGCTCCTGAACCTACGTCAATAACCGCAGAATCATTTGTTCACTTCCAGGAGGTTTCTGGTCTCTGGATCCTGTTTGTGCCCACCAGACACTATCCTACAGTAGCCCTACCCCCCTTCATTTTAAAGATAATGCCTGCAATGAAACCATGATGCTACATCAGTTCATGTCCATAAAAAACCTCCTGAACACAGTGAGTTTTAATGACGTGGTAATAAAAATCACCGTTCTGCACCACTGGCGGGCTGTCCAAGCCACTGCCCTGGGAAAAGGAGGAATGATCTGTGCCTGATTGAAGCCACTCCACCAGGAACCAATGTGTTCCTCAATGCTATGACACCAACTGTTCAACTGCTTCAAATATGACTGAAGTAAGCGTAAAGATAATTTTGACACCACATCTTTGAAACACTTGCTTGGGAATACATATTATTACTAAATGCTTCCTGTTAGCTAATTGTGACTGACCTGTCTCTTCACCTCCTTCTTGTTCTGAGTTCTCCAAAGCAGCACATGGCTTTCCATCTTCTGCTGTTTCTGGGTAAATGCACCAACAAGGTGCTGGTGCATCAGCCATGAAGCACTCAAAAATGACTGACACAGAAAGCTCAATTAAATTACTGGAATGCATGAGAATAAATGTCAGGCCCAGCTCTTTCAGCTTGAGCAAGAAACTGTTTCTTGCATGAACAAAGCAGGGATAAGCATGGAGCCCAGGGTTGCTGCACACTCCGTGGGCTGCCAGCTCTCACTGTCTTCATAAAATCATAGAACAGAAGGGTTTGTGTTGGAAGGGACCTTTAAGATCATCCCCCTGCCATGGGCAGGGACACCTCCCACTAGACCAGGTGGCTCCCGGCTCTGACCAACCTGGCTTTGAACACTTCCAGGGATGGGGCAGCCACAGCTTCTATGGGCAACCTGTGCCAGGGCCTCACTAGCCTCACAGGCAAGGGTTTTTTCCAATATCCCATCCATCCCTGCCCTCTGGGAGTGTGAACCCATTCCCCCTGTCCTGTCACTCCAGGCCATTGCCCAAAGTCCCTCTCCAGCTCTCTTGGAGGCCTTTCAGGCCCTGGCAGGGGCTCTAAGGTCTCTCTGGAGCCTTCACTTCTGCAGGCTGAACACCCCCAGCTCTTCTAGCCTGGCTCCAGAGCAGAGGGGCTCCAGCCCTGGGAGCAGCTCCACGGCCTCCTCTGGACTCACTGCAGCAGCTCCATGTCCTTCTTGTGTTGGGGGCCTGGAGCTGAAGGCAGCTCTGCAAGGTGGGGTCTTCCAGGTGTGCAAGTGCATGAAGCTGCAGACCGTGGTCAGCATAGCAAGAGAAGGACCAGGACAGGGCAGGCACCATCTGCTCCCCACCCGGCCTGGACCCTGCAGGCCTTGGCCACCAGGTGCCAGAATGCTGTCAGTCACATTAATTGTGACCAGGTCCAGTTCCTGCTGTAAGAGTCCTACATGCTAATCGCTCAGCTCACACATGGGCTCTGGGGAGATAAGCACGGAGCAAGAATATTTTCATCTGCTTCTTGTACTAATTTTTACATGTATATATGGATAAGTCTTTTGTCCCAGTGATATCTTGTGTGGGGAAAAAATGTAACAGTTTAATCACTCCATGTACTAATCAGTACATATTTGTCATGTACATTGTTACAAGAATTCATTTTTCCCTTTCAGAGTCCTCTCTTGTATTTTTCCACTCATGAACACACACAGAGGGCACAGCTCATTTCTGATTTTGATACAGCTGTCTGCAGATTTGTCTGCAGAGCTGTCCTGCAGATTTGTAGGAACAGGATGTGTATCAGGGCAGCTCTTATGAACAACTGTAGTGAGAAAAAAGCACAGTGGCAAAGGGGTAAGTCAAAACCACCTAAGTATCCTTTGACTAGCATAGTGTACAAAGCATAAATTTGTCTCTCAAAAGGAGTCTCAGAAGTCAAGAACCATTCCTGGGTCAGCAGTACAGGGATTATCTTTGTTTTCACCCATGACTGTTCTCCCAGATCCTGCTCTGGCCACCCTCAGCTCTTCATAGCAGCGTTTGTTGTTTATTTGTACCATTTTTCTTCTTTGTTCCCCCAAATACTGTGAAAACCAACCTCCACAACATAACACTCCATCCTTCCTTGCGTCCATTATTGCTACTGAATTTAAATTAGGTAGAGTCAGAGAGATCTTATAAAAAATGCATGCTAAGGTCTGTCACTTTGCTTTCCTTACAAATACCACAGAAATGGCACATTTTGTACAACACAGGCTGCACTTAGTCTTATATAAACCTTACTTTTCAGACATTAACACTGGCAAAACTGTTTCACAGGTGGATTTTTTTTTTTCTGACATCACTCCCAAGGTACCTGCCCCCTCCCAGACAAGTATTATTGTAGATGACCAGATCTGTCTAGGTGTTAGTGTGGATGCTAAGGGAGAATATTGGGAAGATTTGCAATCATCTGTCCTTTATTATTGCTGAGGGCCAGTAAGAAAGTTACTGGCAGTCTGTCAAGCTGTAAGTGGAAGGATCTGAGGTCTGCTTTCCTTCTGATTGGTCAACAAGTTGTGGTTTTGGCATCAGTGTTCTCAAAGTCATTGGAGTAATGCCGCCTTTTTGCTGTCTCTGGAGAGAAGGGTTCTAACTCCAAAATAACATGCAACAAGAGGGTTAGAGGCTCACTTCTGCAGCACCTTGGGGCACGCCACAGGCACAAGCTGAGTGCAGACCCACAAGGCAGCACAACCCAAAATCAGGGCAGTTGTCCTGGGGGAAGTCTTCCATCTGCTCTGGTCTACAGTGGGGATATTCAGACTCTTTGGCAACTCCTCTGTATTGGGTTTGTGTGGCCAGGTTTTAATAGCGGGGAGGCTACAGGGGTTGCTTCTGTGAGAAAATGCCAGAAACTTCCTCCACCTCTGGCAGAGCCAATGCCAGGTGGCTCCAAGGCAGATCCATCACTGGCCAAGACTGAGCCTATCAGCAACACTGGGAGCACCTCTCAAACAAAGCATTCAAGAAAGTAAAGAATACTGGGCAACTTCAGCAGGACAAAGGAGTGAGAATATGTGAGTGCAACAGCCCTGCAGTGTCCAAGGTCAGTGCAGAAGGAGGGGCAAGAGGTGCCAGAGCTGGGATTCCCTGGCAGCCAATAGTTCAGCCCATGGTGAGGCACGGGGGAGCAGAGATCCACCTGCAGCAGCTGGAGGACTCCACACCAATCAAGCTGAGCCTTAACTGTACTCAAGAAGAGTGGTAGAAGAGGAGTACAGTGTTTTTAAGATTTGGGTTTTATTCCTTATTATCCTACTCTGATTTGATTGATAATAAACCAATTTCTCCAAATCAAGTCTGTTTTGCCTGAGATGGTAATGAGTGAGTGATCTCTCTCTGCCCTTATTTGATCCACAAGCCTTTTGGTAGCTTTTGTCTCCCTGCCCTGCTGGGGAGGGGAGTGACAGAGTGGTTTTATGGGCCACACCCTCACTGCATCCCATGAGAAGTTTCTAGCTGTTACAGACAATGAGTGAGAATCGAGGAATGCAGGAGCTGAATAGTTCAGCCTGGACAGGGAAAATAAATGTGCAACTGAAAGAGTCATGAGTCTATCTTGCAAGAAAACCTGTAATTTTGAAACTGTATGAAGGTGACAAATTCATTTAGAACATACTTGTAAATGTTGTCATGGCAGAACATTTACAAGAGCACAGTTGCTCTGCAATTAATAAAGAGTACAAAAGTGTTTTTCAACTTCGAGGTGAAAATGGCTTGAGAAATGCAAAAAGCACCCCTATTAAGCTTCAAAAAGATAACTACAACCATATTTCACCTTCTGTGTGCTGTCCTCTCTTCCCTGCTGCCTTTTTAGCACCGCTTCCAACATGACCACGACCTCAGTGATGGATTGGGAACTGCCGCTGCCCCTCCCCTCACCAACACAGCAAACACCGAGGGATCAGTACAAGTCACATGGCCCATGGCAGCCCGTGACCAGGGGCATCAGACTTTTGCACCCAACAGGTTGAACATTGGGTCACCTTTGCACCCAACAGGTTGAACATTACTAGAGTGGCAGCTAAAGCAGAGTAACAAATTTATCTTAGGAGATGGATTTCATCCAGCCTGTCTCTGCTGTGCTGTTCTTCAGAGGAACACAGGGCCACCTCGTGATTTATTTTTCACACTGTAAAGCACGTGTTTTCTTTTAGGTGTGTGACCATAAGGACTGTCACTGTGATTTTGGATGGGCCCCTCTGGACTGCAAGCTGGAAGAATTTGGAGGCAGTGCTGAGTGATGCACCTCCTCCTTTGCAGAGTCAGCACAGTTTGGTGGAACCTCTCTGCACATCACACTGTCTATCTCAGCTTCATTTTTCCAACAAGTTCTCTCCATCTATACTTTTGGACCACTTCAGGCTTTGTTCAGGCATCTCTTTGTCCCTTGCTGTTTGGCCTTGTCAAGTTAATTATTTCCTCTTCTCTTGCCTTTTTTATCATTCCAGTTGTGCTTTTCTTGCCTATCAGACTACTCTCCTAGCAGCAGATCAATTCCATTAAGCACAGAGGCCAAGCAGCCAGCTCATAGTTCATTAAGATGGTTTATGAGGAGTGTTGTTCTGAGTGCATCAAAACTCTCTTGGGAAAATCCTCCTCTTCTCTTAACATGGATATGCGGCTGAGCTCCAATCCTGAGAGGACAGGACATATAGAGGTATATTGCTGCCTTCCTGTGCATTAGGTGTTCAAAGTCACTCAGCAGTGTTCCACAAACCCATCGCACACAACAGCTGACATCCTTCCAGCTCTTCCTCAACCCTTTGCTCATTAATTCATCTACTGACAAAGAACCTTTCTGCTGTTTATTTGGCCAGGCAAATGGCCAGTTGCTCAGGCAGGGACAGGCCCCCTGGCACTGCAGAACAACTGTTTTGGGCAGGTAACAGTTTATACATCAAATCAACCCTTCTTCAAATATCAACCCATGGTGACATTTCACCTCTCTGTTCCCTTGGGAGGGAACCCAAGTGGCATTCCTTTGATTTTCACTCTATCACTCACTGAAAAATGTAAACAAATGTTGAAAAAAAAAACTTTAAAATTGTGTGTGGAGGATAAATTCTCTCTTATCCTCTTACCGTTCCATGCATTTTTTGCAGGTCAAATAGGTTTATAAGCTTAACTGAAAGAATATGGAAACGTGGTTGTAAACAGGGAGAATGTTCAAAATCCCAGACTAGGAAATGAACTGTTAAGAAATGCATTTAACACAGGTAGCTCAGTGTGCAAGCTGCAGGTTGAGTTCTACATGGTGGGAAATGGCAGGAGCCTGAGGCCAGAGGCAGGTGAGCAGCCACTCAGAGACACACCAGAATCCAATGATTCCAAAGGAAGACCCCAGACTATCGCACATAGGATAGAAAAGATCTTTGCTGTTAAAAAAAAAAGTAAATGAGAAAATGCCTTAAAGTTCTGTTGTGGTCTTCAGGAAGTAGAATCACAGAATCACAGGATGGCTTGGCTTGGAACAGACCTTAAAGATTATCTCATTCCAGACTCCCTGCCATTGGAAGGGGCACCTTCCACTAGACCAGGTTGCTCCAAGCCCCATCCAACCTGGTATTGAACACTTCCAGGGATGGGGCAGCCACAGCTTCTCTGGGCAACCTGTTCCAGTGCCTCCCCATCCTCACAACCAAGAATTTCGTCCCAATATCCCATCTAACCCTGTCCTCTGGTAGTGTGAAGCTGTTACCCCTTATCCTGTCACTACATGACCTTGTAAATAGTCTCTCTCCATCTTTCCTGTAGGTTCCCTTTAAGTACTGAAAGGGGCTCTCAGGTTTCCCTGGAGTGCTCTCATCTCCAGGCTGAACGCTCCAAATTCTCTCAGCCTTTACTCACAGCAGAGGTGCTCCACTCCTCTAATCATCTCCATGACCTCCTCTGGACTTTCTCCAGCAGGTCCATGTCCTTCCTGTGCTGGGACCCCAGAGCTGGATGAAGCTCTGCAGGTGGGTCTCACCTGAGTGGGGTAGAGAGACAGAATTCCCCCCTTCCCTTCTGCCCACAGAGCTTTGTATGCAGCCCAGCACACAGGAGTTTTCTAGGCTCCCAGCACACACAGTCGGGGCATGGTCAGCCTCTCACCCACCAGCCCTGCCAAGTACTTCTCAGCAGGGCTGCTCTCAAACCATTCTCCACTCAGTCTGGATTTGTGCTTGGACTTGCCTGGACCCAGATGCAGCACCTTGAACTTGGTCTCAATAAACCTCATGAAATTCCCATGAGCCAGTTCTCAAGATATCCAGGTCCCTCTGGATGACATCCCATCCTTCATGTGCATCACCTGCACCACTCAGCTTGGTGTCATCTGCAAACTGGCTGCAAACTCGATCCCTTTATCTGTGTCATTAATGAAGATATGAAATAACACTGGTCCCAGTACAGGCCCCTGAGGGATACCACTGGTCACTAATGTCCATCAGGACTGAGCCACTGATCACTACCCTCTGGATGTGACCATGCAAAAAATTCCTTATCCATCTCACAGTCCTGTTGTATCTGCAGAGAATTCTGGCACTTAATGCACTGCAATCAAGATATAAAATTACTCTGCTTGTGTAGCAGACACTGTACATTTTGTATTGTTCTAGCAAAAAGGTAAAAGTATGTCCAACCAAACTTCAGCTGTGCCAAAGGAAGGTGAAATATCTAGATTTTATTTTGGGGAAGGGGCAACAAATGATAAATCTAGAAAGAACAGAGGCAATAACTGAGCTCCCATGGCTGGTCACAAAAAGCAGGTACAAGGTTTTTTTGGAGGTGTGAGGTTTTCTTGGCTGTCGATTCCAAGGCTGGGGGAATTGACTAAGTCTCTGACTAAAGCAACCAAGAATGAAGAGACAGAGAAGAGCTGACCACAGGAGCACCAGGCTGCATTAAGTTGGTGGCGACAGCAGCAACCTAAGCTCTAACACCACAGCAAGCTTAAGATGACTTAAGAAGATGCATCACCCTGAATCCAGCAAGCCTATTGCCTCTACCAGATGATGGAGAACATCCCAGTGTGAGCAAGTGATGCACATTTCAAATAAACCACAGACTGATTTAACTGATGTTCCTTCACATTACCCAGATACAGTTCTGTTTGCAGATGGCTCATCCTACACCCTGCAAGGACATCTCATTCCAACCCCCCTGCCATGGGAAGGGGCACCTTCCACTAGACCAGGTTGCTTCAAGCCCCTTCCAGGGATGGGGCAGCCATAGCTTCTCTAGGAAATCTGTGCACGTTTCCTACTCATTCTGAATATTTCTCTCTCTAATTTAGATCTCTTTACCCTATGTGATAGTCTTCAGAACAAATATATTCATGCTTTCCCCTTAACACAGTGATCCATGGGATCTCAACTAAGAGACAGGATTTAACTTATTTTATACTTCTATTTTCTTCTCATTTTACATATATATGTCAGAGAACATGAGACTCATCTGCATTCAGCTGAAGGTACCTAATATTTGTTTTTTGGAAGATGCCCTTGCCACACAGTCACAGAACCATAGAATGGTTTGGGTTGGAAGGGACCTTAAAGTTTATCTCATTCCAAACCCCTGCAGTGGAGGGGGCAAGGAATTTCAATCATGAAGCACTGAGGATTCTACTGGATGAAAAGCTGGATATGATCTAAGCAAAGGAGAGGTGTGACTGTACCTGTGATTCTGGCTGTGTGCTGACAGAGAACATCCTGCAGTTGTTTGATCATAGACTTGTGTCACGTCTGCAAAAGAAAACAGACCAAAAGGAAGAGGAACAAAAAGGAGGTTTGACAAGGGCCTGGAGCGAGAGGACACGGGGGAAAGCAGGTTTTACGTTTGGGAGTAACACATCCAGCTCTGGGACCCCAAACATCAGGACATGGTGCGGCAAGTCCAGGGGAAGCCAAGGAGATGCTTCAAGGGCTGGAGCCGCTCTGCTCTGGAGACAGACTGGGAGAGCTGGGGTGTTCAGCCTGGAGAACAGAAGGCTCCAGAGAGAAGAGAAGGAGCCCCTTCCAGTGCCTAATGGGGCTCCAAGAGAGCAGGAGAGGGACTTTGGGCAAGGGCCTGGAAGGACAGACAGGAAAAGGGGAATAGCTTCTCACTGACAGAGGGCAGAGTCAGATGGGGTATTGAGACGAAATTCTTGGCTGTGAGGGTGGGGAGGCCCTGGCACAGGTTGCCCAGAGAAGCCGTGGCTGCCCCATCCCTGGAAGTGATCAAAGCCAAGTTGGATGAGGCTTGGAGCAACCTGGCCTAGTGGAAGATGTCTCTGCTCGTGACAGGGGATTGGAACTGGATAAGCTCTGAGGACCCTGCCGTCTCATCCCACTCCGCCACGCGGGGCTCCCCCACTACCACACACTGCCCTTTCCGCTCATGGCGGCGCCCCACCCCGGTGACGTCACCGCGGCGCGTTCGCATGTGACGTCAGGAGCGCGCCGGGCGGGCGGGCGTTGCTATGGAGGCGGCGGACGAGTGGCTGCTGCAGTCGCTGCGACTGTGAGCGACCCCCGGACCCCCGGCACCCGGCACTGACCCGGGCACCGCCGACCTCATACCCGCCCTCTCCCCGCAGGTACCGCGACCTGCACACCTTCGAGCTCCAGGCGCCCACCCGCCTCATCGAATGGGCCCACGGGAGCCGTGAGTGCGAGGCGGGGAGTGCTGAGGGGAGGAGAGGGATCGCGCTGGGGTCTGTCGGGGAGGGGTGGCTGTGCCTAGCCGGAGGAAAGAAGGAGGCCCAGGGGCCGGGCCGGGGCCCATGTAGAGGGAGAAGGGAGAAAGGAGGCTGTGGGGTTGGGTTAGGCCGGGGTCCCGGAGGGGAGGCCAAAGTGCAGGGCCAGGACCCCAAAAGTGGGGCTAAGTGGCTGGAGCTGTACCGGGTTCAGCCTGGGCTCGACCTCTGGGTCGGGGGGTCCATGGACTGTGCAGTAACTCGGGTTTGCCCTAGGGAGGGTGGGCTGGGCAGGGAGGCAGCCCTCACCGTGTTCCTGGCTCTTCATGCCCACCTCCCCAAGGTGTCTGTGTAGCCGGCTATGGACAGTCTGATGGGAACGAGATCCTGCAGCTGATCCCACCGCCAACGCTGCTGACAAAGGAGACCCAGGTGGGTGTTGCAGCCAGGGTGACACCAGACCTCTCTGACCTCCTTGGCCTGATATTTTCAGAGACCAAGCCAGGCCTTGCTGGCCTTCATGAGCTGTTACCTGTTGCTGTGACAAGGGCATGGCCAGAGACTGAGCAGCTTTGGTTGAAAGGTAAAGCACATAAGTTACCTGGTTGTTGTCATGTTATCCTGTAGCTGCTCTGCAGACAGCTTGGGTTGTGGACACTTCATTTCCAGCTGTGTGAATGAAAGCATTTCGTGGGGAAAGAGGACAGATGAGGACAGCAAGGCAAGTGAAGAAGGGACTTGCTGAGCAGCCCAGGCCTGGGGGACCACTCTGCAGAGCACCAAGGTTGGCCCTTGGGAGGGTGACCCCTACACTAGAGTAAAAGGTGGTGTTTGGTCACTGGGTAAGCAGAAGGCTCCTGAGCCAGATGTGCACAGATGGCAACAAATATAGGCAGAGCTCTTGGCAGCAGCTTTCTCCAGTTTTTTGTTCTGACTATTTTGAGATCCTTCAGTCCTCTACCTCCTGTTGTAAAAGGCAACACTGGACAGGGAAGAGCTGTACCAAGCAAGTGTGCCTCGTGTCTCTGTCATTTTTTGTGATAACTGAGCACAAGTTGTGCACCATTGTGTGAAGAAATGGTTTTGCCTCTGATTTCTAGGGTCTGTGTCCAGAGAGGGATTTCAAGGTAGAATGTGGTGGATTTTCAGAGCGCCCAGTATACAGCCTGAAATATGTGCTGGACACCAGGTATGACCACAAGGCCCTTCCCAGGGTGTATTGGAGATGGAGAGGGGACTTACTCACTGAGAGCAAACTCATTTTCCATGCCTGCTTCCCAACCCAACTGGTTGATCCTGCCAGCTCTGAGACCAGGGTGAGTTGGGGCCAGTGACACACCAAGAGCTGCTGATGTTGCTGCTGCCTCACCAGTGATCCCTCCCTACCCCACTTCTGAGCAGCAGGGGCCTGTAGAGTTTTCCTGCTCTATCTTCCCTTGCTTCTGCATTTGGTACTGTGTGGAGGTGCTCAGCAACGGAGTAGGACACTGGTGGCTGGTGCCACTGCTCTGCAAGACCCTATGTGTGCAGGTTCAGAAGTTTTTTTTCCTGCTCTGGATTTAAGCCAAACAGACACCTCTGGCTGATTTATATCCCTTGTTCAGTCTCTCCTCCTACACAAGTGTCCGTTGAGTACTTTGGGACTGTCTGCATCATTCTTAGTCTAGTCCTTCTGGAAAATCTGAGAACTAAATCACAGAATCATGGAGTCATTTAGGTTGGAAAAGCCCTCTGAGATGACTGATTCCAACCATTCCCCTAGCACTGCCAAGCCCACCACTAACCAATGTCCCTAAGTACCACACATAACTTCTAAATCCCTCCAGGGATGGTGACTCCACTCCTGCCCTGGGCAGCCTGTGCCAAGGCTGGACAACACTTTCAGAGAAGGGGTTTTCCCAGTATCCAACCTAAACATCCCCTGGTGCAACTTGAGGCCATTTCCTCTTGTCCTGTCCCATGTTCTTTCTCTACTCTCCTGTCAGGGAGCTGTAGAGAGCAAAAAGGTGCTCCCTGAGCCTTCTTTTCTTCAGGCTGAGCCCCGCAAGCTCCCTCAGCCACTCCTCATCAGATCCTCATAAAATACTGTCATAAATGCCATTGCCTGGGACTGTGTTTGCATGGGCTGTGTGGAGCGTCCCTGCACAAGGAGTTCTGGGATTATGGTCCTTCTAGCCACCACTCTGCTCCAAGCAGAGGCAGGAGCTCCTGCTTACAGGAGCAGCAGACCGGTTTGTCCCAGACTGGGGAAAACAAGGCTGTTCTCTGCTCCTGAGGAGTTTTGTGAAACTCTTCTGTTTCCTCAGCTTGCTGGTAACAAGTGGCCCACCTGACAGCTCCCTCCAGGTCTGGCAGGTGTCAGCAGAGGACTCTGGTAAGGGTTTCTGAGCTCAAGTGGTTTCTCAATGTAGTTGTTGCATCACACATCTCTAGCTTCACCTTCCACCTTTGTGTCAAATGAGGAGAGGAGTGCCACTTCCATGTCCTGAGTGACCACCCTTGCGTGGCACAGGCTGGAAAAGGGTACAAGAAAAGGGTCTACACCAGTTTTGGTGGTTTGGATTTAACAGCACAAACCTCGTCAGGGAATTAGTATGTTTAGGCCTATCACAGCAGCCTTGTACTGCATGTAGTTGGCACAGTGTCCCCTTAGTAATGCCAGTGGTTAGAAATAAAGGAGCTCCATCCACTGCCTTTTGGGATAGACCATGATCCACGTTACTTCTTTCAAAAAGGATCACCATTGCTGAGGCTGCTACTAGGAAATACTTGTAAACCACCAGAAAGGAAGTGCAAAATGTCATTAGAAGAAGAAAACTTCTTCACTGAACATAAACATCTTGATTCACAAATTTTCATGTGTTTTGCTCAGCTTTTTGCCAATCCTTGCTGGATGGGTTGGGAAGGGGTTTTATCCTGGAGAGGGCGTTAGGCATAATTAGATTTCTTATTGGTTTTGTAGGTCAGTTCTAGCTTTATGAGGCATTGTTGTGAAACATCTTAATCTGATGGATTGCTTGCCTCTCAATGTGTTTTACAGCTGTTTCTGTCTCTTCCTAATAGATGTTATTAAATCTGTAAGCCACATAGCAGCAGAAAATGACACTGGGCAATCCTGGGCTAAAATTGCCACCATTTCAGCCAGAGCCCCATGGGTCCTTCACGGCTCAAGACTTGACAGAGTCCAAATTACAGAGGTTGAATCAAGGAAAAATGTCTACACAGCAGGTATTCAAGGCAAGCCTAATGTCTGATTTTTTGAAAGGGTGGGGTTTGGGTAAAGCAATGCTAACTGCTTGAGTAGCAAACATTTCACTGAGCAGGTATTTTTGGACATGTGCAAGTGGTTATAAAGGTATTTGCCATGAGTATATTGTCTTGAGGAAAGAGGTGACAATGGTCAGGTCCATCTCCAGCTGCTTCCCACTTGCATTACGCTGATTTCTCACGGTTCTGCCCCATATCTGGGCACTGCCAGAGTGCTGCGGTTAGTTTCAGTGTGGAGAACTGGGTTTGCAGAGTGCTGCTGCGTGTGCTGTCCCAAACAAGGGAGGTGACAGCCTGGTTACGACAGGTGGTGGGTGCAGGTCTGGTTTTCTTGGGGATCTGGGGACTCTGCCTTCACCTACTCAGCGAGACTCAATTCCCACAGAGCTCATCCCTTGGGAGGGAAGAGGGGATGTGTGTGTCCAGTGGCAGTATCACAGTGCTGAGGAAAAGGAAGGTCTCTTTGTCACTGTCCCTGTGCCACAAGGACTCACAGAAGCTTGGGAGTGGTTTGGCTCGGAAGAGACATTTAGAGCTCACCTCATTCCAATCCCCTGCCATAAGCAGAGACATCTTCCACTAGACAAGGTTGCTTCAAGCCCCGACCAACTTGCAGGCATGGGGCAGCCACAGCTTCTCTGGGCTTCTCTGGTGTCAGGGCCTCACCACCCTCACAGCCAAGAATTTCTGCCCAATATCCCATTTAACCCTGCCCTCTGACAGTGTGAACCCATACCACCACATCCTGTCAGTCCAGGCCCTTGTCCAAAGTCCCTCTACAACTCTTTTGGAGCCCCATTAGGCACTGGAAGGGGCTCCTCTTCTCTCTGGAGCCTTCTGTTCTCCAGGCTGAACACCCCAAACTCTCCCAGTCTGTCACCAAGGCAGAGGAGCTGTAGCCCTCAGAGCTTCTCCACGGCCTCCTCTGGACTCATTCCAGCAGCTCCATGTCCTTCTGATGTTGGGGGCCCTGGAGCTGGATACGTTACTCCTGAGCGCACATCCTGCTTTCTTTCTCAGGCAATACAGCAGCACAGAAATCCTGAAAGTACTCCTCACTGGACCTGAGACCTGCCTCTCTTTTCCAGCTTCCGGAGGCAGCGAGGAGCTCAGTGGCCTGGCCTTCCTGGACTGCAACACTCTGCTGCTGTGCTGCGCCACAGGCCAGCTGTGCCTGGCCGACATCCGGCAGCCACAGAATCTCGTGGAGGCTGTGTCAGTGCCCTCGGCACCGTGCAGCGAGCAGTGGTGCATGGGCACCAGGCACGGAGCTCAGGGCTTGGAGCCAAGCTCCCAGCCCGTGGCTCGCCTCTCGAGCAGGGGGCTCCTAACCCTGACAGACCTCAGGAAAACGTCTGAGTTCTTGGCCTTAGCAAAGGCCAGAGTCCCCTCTCCTGGCTCGGGTGCGGAGTTCCTGTGCGTCTCCTGGGCTCCTGCTCTGGAAGGCTGCCTTGCCATTTCAGGTAGGTGCTTAGGGCAGAGATCTCCTTTTCTGGGTGTTTTTTTGATTTACATTTTTGTCAAGGCCCAGTTCACTCCACCTAAAACCCCCCAGTGTCAGGGTGGCTTTTCAGAGCTGCCCCTGGAGCCAGTGGAGATGCCAGCTAATCGTCCTCTGCAGCTGCCTCTTTCCAACTCTAGAAGGGGCCTGGGTGGGTTCTGGGAGATGCCTGCTGCCCTTCTATAAGATCAAAGGCCCCAAGCTGACCATAAGCACTGCCCTGATAGTGCCAGTGACAGCCTGGCTACAGGCTACAGCATTGATAACGCCGGCTGGGCAGCAAGGCTGCCTCTTGACTAGAGCCTTGCACGTTCACACTCATGAATCTACAAACTTTAGGGATCTGGTCTGGGCTCTCCCCAGCAGCTGTTTCCTTGAGACGTGCTCCTCGGAGGCAGAGCTGCTCTCTTATCACAGGTTTCTAGTCTGGGCCATTTTTTCTTGTTCCTTCTGGGAGATGATCCTGAGCCCAGGACTAGAGCAAAGCAATTGATTTCTGCACTCTCTTAATTCCATTTCATCCAAGGTTTTGATGGCACCGTGCATGTGTATGACACGCAGAGCTGGGACAGCTCTGGCAGGGAAGCAGAGCCCATCTTCGTTCACAAAGGCCATGCATTTGGCGGAGCAGGTGGCAGCGGGGACCCTCCCCTGGTCACTGTGCACACGTGGCATCTGCAGAAACCCAGAACTTTGTTGTCAGCAGCGAGTGATGGTTCCCTGCATGTTTGGGACTGGGTTCAGCCCTGTGGGAAGTGCGGGTAGATGGTGTTTTGGTGAGATGGGGCATTTCCTGCCTCTGCTCTAGTTTGCGTGGGCTGCAGGGTGTGTGTTTGCCTGCAGATACTGTTTGGAGACTGTTGCAGTGAGCAGAACCAACTGTTAAATTTCTATTTTAATAATAGTAAAAATTTTGGCTGTTACTTGTTCTCCTGTGTACCAGCCTTCAGATGAGAGCTGTGCTTGTGGTTCTGACTGTGGCTGCTAGCAGAGAACATCCTGCTGTTGTTTGATCATAGGCTTGTGTCATGTCTGCAGAAAGGGAGAGGGACAAAAAGGAGAGAGACTTGACAAGGGCCTGAAGTAACAGGACAAGGAATGGCTTCACACTGACAGAGGGCAGGGTTAGGTGGGATATTGGGAAGAAATTCTTCCTTGTCAGAGTGGGGAGGCCCTGGCACAGGTTGCCCGGAGAAGCTGCTGCTGCCTCATCCCTGGATGTGTCCAAGGCCATCCTTGGATGGATCTTTCAGCAGCCTGGTCCAGTGGAAGGTGTCCCTGCCCATGGCAGGGAGTTGGAACTGGATGAGCTTTGGGGTCCCTTCCAAGCCAAACTATTCTCCAATTTCATGAAAAAATCAGGAGTTTGAGGAAACAGGCTCTTCTGTGGGATATTTACCAGCTGTATTCCACGCCCAGAGTACCAAGGGGAAGCTGCACCCCCCGAGAGGTGTTGACATTTATCACGCACATGTGTCAGGAGCAGCGGCCTGGCCTCCACTCAGGAAGTTTCAGTGTAACCACTTGTGTTCCTGCTTGCAGCCTGCAAAAGGAACAGGAACAGCATTTCCAGCCCCAGCCTACTCCAAGCTCTGCCCCTCCCCCTCTAGATCCTGAGAGCACCTGGTCTGAGACAGGGCATTGGTGTCCTTTGGCTCTTTTCCCACCAACTGCAAGTTTAGATTTGATGGAACTGATGTGATTTCCTGGGCTGAGGAAGGAGGTGATGACTCCTGCAACACTCACGCTGTTACCAAGGTGTTAATTGAGAAGTAAAAACCTGCCTGCAAAGGGCTCCCTTCTGCTTTGGGTGTCAGCTGAGGTGAGGAGGGGTTGAAGACAGGTGAGGTGGGGTGAAGGCTGTACTTCAAGAGCACCTGGGGAAACCTTACACTGGGAATGTGCTGTACTGACTCACTCCGTGCCATGGCAACAGCTGTCTGCCTGGTGACTGAGCCTGGAACCTGCTCCATTATTCTCCCAGGATAAGCCATGGGGGCACTTCCACTCCTCCCAAAACTCTGCCCAGCAGCATGTGAAGGAGGGGCAGCATGTCCTGCCCAAGGCTGGGGATGTTGATGCTTTGTCACTTACTAAAGCCATTGGTCTGTGTCACCACCATCAGTGAAGGGAAAAGCCTGTTTGAGTCCTGGAGGAGCTGAGCTCTCCTTCAGGAATGCCTCAGCATCCATTCCACCCCCCAGGGCCCACAGCAAAACCAGTCCAGCTGAGCCAGAGCCGAACTGGGGGAAATGGGTTCTGACCAAGAGCCTGGGAGCATTTCTGCCCCAGAGCGGGCAGCAGGGAGGGCTCCTGGCTCTCTAGTCTCTCCATCTGCTGTTGAGTCAGTTCCTTCCGGTTGTGGTAGAGCCGAGCATGCCCTTCCCCTGCACCAAGACCTGCAGGTTCCTGCGTTTAGGAGGTGGCCTTCCTGCCCCATGACTGGGACCTGTAGCAGCCCCAGGAAAGGCTGTGCAGTACACAGACCCGAAGGGTTCCTACAGAGGGATCCTGGAGCTTAGTGGGTTTTCCTCAAGCACCCCTGGGAGCAGGCAATTTGGCAGTCTGGAGCCGACTCAAGATTGTGCAGCTCCTCCTTGCTGGGGAAAACACCCCCAGAGGGAGGGTCTCACCTTGGAGGAGGTGGGCTCTGAGGAGGAGAGAAGACCACTGGAGCCTTCCCAGTACCCCAACTACCTCTTAATCCCTGCCTCCTATGCTAGGACATGTGGAGGAGCTGACCCTCTCCCACATCACAGTGATGCAGATAGTGCAACCAGGACAAGGAACCGAATTTGCTTGGCTTTCAAAATGGGGCTTAAGCAATAGCTCAGTTCGTACCCATCTGAACTTCCTTTTTTTCCTAAAATAACTTAAGCCTTCTTGTCCAGCTTGAACCAGATTTGACAGGGGACTGGAGATGTCAAAAATATTAAGTACTCACAGATGCTGTGGGAAGGGATTATGCACACAGGAGGGATCTGGAGCGTTGCAGTGGGCAATAGGGACATTGTTCCCAGGAATGCACCACGTGGAGCCTCTGTTGATACCCGTGTGGGATCAGTCTGGTTGTGTGACTGCGGGGACTTCGGCTTTGCTGGAGCCAGGTTTGTCTTTGGTGGGGGAGGTTGGGACAGCCTCTCGGCACAAATGTTGACCACATGGAGTGGACCAACTTAAGGACAGTCTCTCCTCCCCACAGCATCAGCATGGCAAGGGGAGCTCAAGCTGCATGGGACATGAATGTGTCCAACCTCTGCTCCCCCTGGGACCAGAGAAAGGTCCTCCAGAAGGCCTGTCTTCACTGAGGCCACAGAGTTTTAACCCCTGGGCAAAGTAACACAGCTGGGGACATAGAATCATGGAATCATTCATGTTGGATAAGCTCTTTAAGATCATAAGAGTCCAATCTTGACCCACAGACAGCCAAGCCCACCACTAAACCATGTATGTCCTCAATTGCCACATCTACACATCTGTTAAATCCCTTCAGGGATGTGGACTCCACCCACTGTCCTGGGCGGCCTGTCCCAAGGGCAAACAATTGTTTCAGGGAAGGAATTTTCCCTAATATCCAATCTAAACCTCCCCTGGCACAGCTTGAGGCATGGCTTCTCCTTCCTTGCCTGTGAGGAAACAAACCACAGCCCTTCCGTGAGGGTCTCTGAATTCAGGCCCATAAATGGAGGTGTTATTTCACTCATCCCCCAGTCCTGGCTCCTGCTGCTCTCAGAGGGAATGAGAAGCTCCCTGCAGCATTAACAGATGTTTGGATGTGGCTCTTGGAGACATGGTTTAGTGGCTTGGCACGGCTGGGGGAACCATTGGACTCTATGATCTTAGGGGGTTTTTCTAACCTCCATGATTCTGTGATCCTTAAAACAATCAGCCCTGAACAGATCCTCAGCAGGACACAGCCTGGACACGGCTTGTTTAACAAGCAGCCCGTTAGTGCCCTGTGCTCATCAGGTACTGCATGGCCATGCATTTTCATTTCCAAAATAATGCCCAGTCCCTGCTGCAGGATACAGAATCCTTCATCTCCTCCTTGGCTCCTCTCCACATGTCTCTGCATGCCAGGGAGGCCGTCATCAGTGGAGAGATGGGATGGCATGAGCAGGTCAGGTTCTGCTGCTCTCTGGTCCTTGTGCACGAAGGAAAAAATTCCCCTGTGAGGGTGGTGAGGCCCTGGCACAGGTTGCCCAGAGAAGCTGTGGCTGCCCCATCCTTAGAAGTGTTCAAGGCCAGGTTGGACAGGGCTTGGAGCAACCTGGTCTAGTGGAAAGTGTCCTTGCCCATGGCAGGGAGGTTGGAACTGGATAAGCTTCAAGGTCCCTGCCACCTCAAACCATTCTGTGGTTCTGTGACTTTCTGCCTGTGCCAGCTCCCCTGTCCTTAGCCAGCAGAAGTGTCTAGGCATTGGGACTGTATTTTGCTGTTTTTTCTTTTTTTTTTTTCTGAGTTTAATAAACTAGAATAATTTATTTGACAGAACACAGAAACATCACAGACAGGGTGGAGAAACCAAAGCAGCAGGTATCGATGATCAGTACAAAGGAACCACTTTACAAAAAGAAGTACCACGCTGCCCATCAGCTTTACCCAAAAATTACGGGGGGAGGGGGAGGGCTCAGCTCAGCACCCCACAAACCGGGTGAGGGGGATGGAGCTATCCCCACAAAATACTCTCAGATGACAACGCTGACCGCAACAGCACAATAAATAGTGGGAATGACCTCAGTGGGTGGTGGGGGACCAGAGACCCTTGGGGGGTGGAGGGGGTCCAGGCACCACCAACCCAGGAGGTACAAGCATCTGTTGAAACACTGATTAGGGTGGCACAAACGCCCTGCTTCACCCCCAAATAGGTGCTAGATCCCATGCAGGCAGAGTGAAACATCAACCAAGAGGGCTTTGCAGCTTGGCAGGACAAAAGTATCCCTGGCAACATCCTGCTGGGGACAAGGCTATTCTGTCACGACCCTGCCATGGCTGTGAAGAGGCATTTGAGGCCTCTCCCCGAGCAAGCAGTGCATGGCAAATGGCACGGACCCACAGGGTCCCCTCTGCCACCTTAACCTGGCCCCAGCAGCTCCCAGCTCTGAGCTGGTTTCCTCCAGGGAGATTATACTGGTGTGAAAATGGATGCAGCTGGGAGGACCCCTGGGGTTGGCCACTTTGGGGGTACCTGGGGAAAGAGAAGGGTGGGTGCTGCCCACCCATTTTGGAGCAGCTGGGGCAGGGGCCAAAGTCAAAGCCAGGCTCGTGCATCCCAGGGAGGGAACACATGCAGCAGGGCCGGACAGAGGGGGACTGGCCGTGGGTGAAAGGAGGGGACACCGAGGTGCACAGGTGCCTTTTCCCATGAGAAGGCTGCCTAAAAAAGACACCCCTTTCTGCTGCAGCCCCCGTCCCCATAGCAAACTGGTGTTGAGACTGGGTTTATATAAAACACATAAAAGAGGCAGCTCATAGGAAAGGGCTCTGGTAAGTGGCAGGGGGCTGGACAGGAACACGGTTATAGTGAGCCCCACTGCCTCCAGCACCCCCCTGGCCGTGCTCTGCACGGGAAACAGCAGCTCTGGCAGCTGGATGAAGAGACAACACGGCACAGCTGGACGGTTATAGGTCCTGTGGCCATCGGGTGATCTGTAGGCTCCCGGTACAGGTAGAAAACAAAATTAATTAATTATAGAAAAGAGAAGCAGCCTAATGTAGGGGTGTCCCTGGGGCGGGGCAGGGCAGCGAGCAGGCGGGGCTCGCTTATCTGTCGTTGAGCTGCGGAGAATTTGTCCGCTCCTCCTCGTCCTCCTTGTCATCCTTCATGCCTTTGAGTCGCTGGCGGGCGAAGTCTTCAAACACAATGTCATCATCACTAGTGGGGACACAAGGGAGAGGGGTTTAGGTGGGGTGCAAGGTGAAACAGCCCCTGCCCCGCAAAGCTGTCCCAGCTTGCCCAGTGAGTTCAACCTGTACCGCCATGACATTTCAGCAGCTCAGGGGGCCCCAAAACCCTGCATCCCTCAGCAAACAGCCTCCGTTTTCAAAGCCTTATTCATACTTGCCCAATGCACTCAACAAAGAGCCCCCAAGCTCTCCAGGAGGTGCAGCATTACCAGGGCTATTTGCATTTGCCCCACTCTGGGGGAACTGCAGACGTGCAGGGAGTAGCTGGGTGGATAAAAAACCTCCCAAACATATCACCAGCATGGGGAACACGATGGCGACAACCTCCCCCACCCCCAACACGATCCCAGCAGGCTCTTACTGCAGTTTCTCCTGTTTTTTGGAAAGCCATGCAGGGACAGGCGAAGGAGGAGAGAAGAGAGAGGGGAACAGCACGCGTCATGCATTACAGGTGGCATGCGTGGGGTTAATCACATGTGCCAATCCCATGGCACACCAAATGTTAGCAGGTTAGGGGCATGCCATGCAACCACCACATTTCCCATTCCCACACGGAATGTGGGAATTGGGGGAGGGGTGTATTTTAGTCTCTTACTTTGTATCGAGCTCTATCAGATTTGTATCTATGGGCGCTTCGTTCTCTGGAACTGAACAAACGGATGACACAGGGTTAGTCACAGGGTAGTGACTGCCATCCCACTGAGGTGGGTGACACCTTCCCCAGGATCGTCTCTGCCCTCCTACCAGGGTGGGTGAGACCCCCGCTGCGGTCATCACTGCCATCCCACTGGGGTGGCTGAGATTCCCTGGGGTCGTCACCACCGTTCAGTGTGTGGATGCAACCCCCCTGGAGTTTGGCTGCACTGGCGTGATGGGGGCACCCCCATGATTTTAACGCTGGGACCCTGTGAACAGAGTCAATGCGAACCAAGAGTCTCCCTCCCCACAGCCTCACTGGCCCCCTTTGCCCCCACCCACCCCAAGGGAACCCCTGTCACCCAGGGCCGGACACTCACTGTCCCGGTGTACTGGTTCCTCCCTGGGTTTGGGATGCATCAGCGTGAAGGGCAGCTCCACTGCAACGTCGCTGCAAGAGACACCAGGGTAAAGCACAGGCCTGCCTACACTTTACATGCAGAGCGAGAAAAATTTGCAGAGGGGAAGGAGAGCAGCACCCCCCATTACAGCTGCTGTAGAGACCACAAAGCTGGGCAAACCTCTGTGTTATCCTCCATGGAGCTGCTCAGCAGCTCTCACGCCTCTTGGCTGAGCTTGGACCCCAGGGTGGGGGATCAGCACAAGCCCCATGGGAAGTAGAGGGGCATCAGGAGGGAGAGCAGCATGGCAAAAATCTGTCTTTAGAAGCTATGGGGGGGATCCAAATCCCTTGGCCTTAGGCTGCAGCCAGCAGTGCCATGGGAATGGCAGGAGGTGCACCAAGTTTCCCACTGCGCAGTGGGCATGGTGATGTCACGGTGTGACAGCCTGAGCACAGCCCTGAGCTGCCCCAGGGGCAGGTAGGACAGAACTCAGAGAAGTGCCCCAAGGGAGGACAAGTGGTCCCGTGGTCCCCAATGGACCCTGTAGGAGGGGAGTGATGTGAGGATGAAGACCTGGAAAGCCCCAGACACTCGTGTCACCACATCTACAGATGTTCAGCCCTATGGAGCTACCTCTGTGCCCTGCTCACTCTCCCCAGCAGCACCCACAGGCCTCTCACTCCAGTACAAGGAGGAGGATGCAGGAGTCAAACCCTGCCAGCATTCCCAGCCTCACTACCCCAGCCCCACCTCTGCCAGGCTTTTCACTTTGGGTGAGACAGTATCCCCAACACAGTGGAATCCCAAGGACAGGCCCGGGGTCAGAGCGGTAGCACCCTGAGGGGCTGGGGAGTGCAATGGGGAGCTGCAATGAGGATTGGGGGGTGCTGGGGGGAGTGGGGTGTTACCTGGAGGCGAGGTCTCCCAGCAGGCTGGCGTGAGTCAAAGGATACAACATATTAGTCACTGTCCCCTCCCAAGGACACACAACCCCCACACACATTTTGTTCTGGCCGTGCTGCTTTAAGGGTGATGGGGCCCCACCTGCAGCACAGACCAGTCCCAGGGTTAGAGAGGAGGTACAGCACGGTGCGGGCGTGCCCAACACTCACCCTCCTCGTGACACCACCAGCTTCACCTTCACCTTGTAGGAGACAATGATGCCCAGGATCTCCTTGTTGGCTCCATCTCTTAACCTGGAAAAAGGGGCAGGTGGGCATCAGTGAGGGACTGGCCATGGGGACCAGCCCCCTGTCCTCCTGAAGGTCCCCCCACAGGGTCCTCCACCCCAAGCATCACCCCTGAAGCAGGGGCTGGATGCCCACCAGGGCCAGGTCCTGCCCCCACGCTGCAGGGGGGACAGGAGCCCTGGGGGATGGAGGGGCTCACAGCGTGCTGGAGGCCAGGTTGGTGTCCTCGTGCTTGAGCTTTCCATCCAGTGCCAGCCCCCGCTTCTCCCGGTTGTTGGCAAGGAAGGGGGTCAGGGTGTAGACTTTGCAGAACGTCGAGCTCGGGGCCACCATGTCACTGGAGATGATAGCCACCATCAGCCAGAGCCCCAGCTACCCATAGCTCCCACAGCCCCACAGGCCACCCCAGACATCTCCATCTTAGCCTGGTGAATTTCTCCACATATTCCCATCCGTCCCCTGCCTGATGAACATCTCCTTCCTAGGGGATGCAGAGGGATGCATCCCCAAGATGCCACCAGGAAAAAGGTCTCCATCTCCCTGTTCCTCCCACCAGTCCCTGCTTGCTAAGTGCAACATCCCACTGGGGCTGCACTGGGGCCGGAGACCTCCAAGGTTCCTCCAAGACCCCCCTGAGGTCTCCAGGGCTCCTCATGACGTCGGCAAGGAGTACTCACTCAGCATCCTCCACAGCCACCGGGCACTTGTACTGGGCAGTGTTGAAGAGGCAGATGTCGGCATACTGGCGCACTGGGGTGAGACACAGAGAGATGGGAATCAGGGTGGGCCCCCACAGGGATGGGGACAGGGACACCAGTGTCGGGGGTCATGGCCCTGCTCCTCACCTGAGATCTTGATCTTCTTCACGGTCTTGTTGGTGTTGTTGGTAACATGCACGTTAACACTGATGGGCTCCCCGTGGTAGTAGATCTGCAGGGGAGCAGAGCAGGAGGGATGGTGAGATCCCCAGGGTCACCCCACCAGCGTGCATTCCCCAGTCCTTGCCCACCTCCTTGTCCAGGGATGCCTCAAGGTGCAGTGGTTTGTCTGACATGAGGAACTGCCGGGTGGTCTCTGCCATGGGCTGGGGGCCGGGTCTCTCTGGTGCATACTGGACCTTACGGATCACCAGGCGCACCGAGTTCCTGGGGGAAGACAGCGAGAGGAGAACTCAGGCTGCACGCAGGTTACCCTCTTTCTTGGCCCATTGTGGGTCAAATCCCTCCTTTCTTCTGGTCTGCTGGGTCAGAAGGATGCCATGGAAGGTCTTGTCTGGATGCCCACGAGGGCTACAAGTGGCCCAGTGGCCGGGCCAGGTTGCCCACAGCAAGTGTTGGGCTCCTGGCACAGTGGTGGATATCTCCATCCCAGCCCCCAAGATGTTCTCTGACCCATCCCTACCCTCGAGAACACCTCCATCCCAGCCCCATCCTGGAAGACAACTCACCCAAGGTGGGTAACAAACTGGGGTGCCCCTTTCCTGCTGCCAGCACCAGGAGGATGCCAGTCTCATCCAGGCTGGATGGATCCTCTCTGCTTACCTCTTGTGGATCTTCTCCTCCAGGTTCTCGGCACAGAAAGCTTTGACTTCGTAGTCCACCCCACAGGCCTGAAAACCAGGAAGGGAGGAGAAGGAGGCAGGGAAACCCCTTTGCACTCCCCAAAGAGGTGACCCCAGCAGTGGCCGCTCCCCACAGCCTGGTGGTATGGAACATGGAGGGATCTTACCTTCCCTGTGTCCTCTGGGCCTGGCTGCAGCGTGACAGAGCAAGGCAAGTTGGGGGGGATCTGGAGGGGAAAGGAGATTGAAGAGCTTTTTGGGGGGCTACCAGCACTTCCCTTTCCTGTCCACAATGAAAAGAAGTAAATCCAGGAAGAATTTCCTCATTTTACTATTGCATTTCCCAAATCCCAATGTTACAAAAATACATTATTTTAGAGGGTTTTAATTAATGAGGGGGATTTTGAGAAATCAGGATGTCAGGGCCATTTTCGAGGCCATAGGATTGAGCCCCATAAAATGTCACAGAGCTCCAGAGGGGGTGGCCACCATTGCCAAAGCTGTGCCAGGAAAACTGGAGGAGCAGGTGCATGAAGCAGGGGTCTACCCCCCCACCATTCCTTGCCAGAGGTGTCCACTGTTGGCATGGATCCTCAGCGCCGGCACGGACACCCCAGTGCTGACACAGACTGGCAGTTTCCCTACTGGTTGCTGCTTTCTGCTCACCAGTTTGAAGATCCACCACCAAAAGCTGAGTCTTGATCACAGATAGCAGCATCTCACCCCCAACCCCAGCCCCACAGGGCCAGACAGGACCCTGATGTCCCTGTCACAGGGTTCACTGTCCCTTCAAGCACCCCATAGCACCTGCTGTCACCCTACCTCAAAGGTGAAGGGGTAGGCGTGCTCGCCCAACTTCTTGATGAGCCGCTCCTGCAGCCGCGTCAGGGGCTTTTTGTCCTCAGGGACCGGGGGGAAGGCCTGGGAGTTGGCCACGAACAGGTCCTTGCGGAAGGTCAACCCCAGAACATCCAGGTCCTCACGGCCATAGCGGAAGGCGCACGTCAGTGTCACAAAGACTGGAGAGGGTGACAAGGGGAGGTTGGTAGCAGGATGTGGGTCATGGAGGGGACCATCATGGCATGGGGGCACCAAGGCAATCCTGGCTCATGCCAGTCCCACTAGCACTGGGAAGTAGTGGTGGCTTGAGGATATGCCATGCTGAGAATATGGGGATTCAGCAGCCAGCTGTGCCTTAGGATGCCCCCCAAAGCACCCCCATTCACCACAGGACAGGGAACCTGCCATGGGAACAGGGGGCTGGAAAATGTCAGCAAAGGGCCCAGAGATGCCAATGCCTGGGTAGGACTACATGGGGATGCCAGCATCCCTGTGGCAGTGCCACTTCTGTGGCCCCAGTGATCCCAAAGGTAGACATTACCTTTTCTCTCCTTCAGGTATTCAGGATCCACCAGCACTACTCCATCTGGAAGGGAACAGCCGGGACAGAAATGCGTCACCGGGACAGAGGGACACACTGGCAGGGTCAAGGAATGCAATGGCAGGGTTAGGGGACACAATGGCAGGGTCAGGGGACATGCCACTGGGATGGGGGGACACCGCTGGCAGGGGGACACACACTGGCAGGGTCAGGGGACATGGTGGTAGGGTTAGAGGGGAATGTACAGGCAGGGTTTGGGGTGACACCAGCACAGTTAAGAGGGGGACATGCTCCCCCTTTACACAGAGAGTCATCACGTCCAAGCTGCCAGCCGGGGTTTGGCAGGAACACGCTGCCAGCAGGGGACAGTCTGCACCTACCGCACCCAGGGCATATGCAAAGCCACAGCAAGACATGATTATCCCAAATCAGCTGTTTTCTGCTCCCCAAAATCCTTCCTCCCAGACAGCACAGCCCACCCTGGCATGTATCTCCCTACAACTGAGGTCCCCTTCCTACCACCACATACCCACGGGGTCCACCACGTCGATGTGGTCCACGAAATCCCTCTTCCCAAGGTAGACAGTGAGCTGCAAAGGGGAACAGGTGTCAGAGGTGCACAGAGCAGACCCCCAGAGTCCCCCATGTTGTCACCACCCGCTGGGGTCCATATTCCTCATCATCCCCAGTGTCACCCTGTCCCTGTGGTAGCCAAAAGCCAACCCCACCCCATTCCAAGCAAAGCCTGGAACCTTTCCAGATGTCACCAGAGCTGGAGGCACTTTGCATCTGGGGACTCTTGGGTGTCACCCCAGGAGTTTGTACCCCACTGTGGGGTAGGGATGAGCCCCCCAGTGTCACCCTCTCACCTTTCTCCTGATGGGGAAACTGAGGCACAGGGCACGCAGCTGCCTGGCAGAAGGTTTTCTGCCTCAGCTCCTGCTGCCAGACCCAAAAGCCCGCCAAGCAGGGTCACCTGCACCCAAGCACTCCAAAACCTGTCTGCTTGACCCCTGACCTTGGGAAAGCCCTCCAAGCCCCACTGTGCCTCAGTTTCCCTTCCTGCTGCTGTGGCAGGATGCTGAGGCAGGCAGCAGTGTGCAGGGTGGATCTGGGGTTCAGGGACATGCCCATCCCCCACTCCCGGCCATGCTTGTGACCCCATGGTTTCCCCCACCATGTCCCCCTTACCTTCCCGTTAGGACTGGCTTTCTTAAACACCCTGCAAAACAGCAAAGGGGGGGTGAGTGTTGGACCAGGGGGCACCCTCCACTCCTGAACCCCCCACTCTGCTCCTGGCTCCCTGCCCATGGAGCTGTCCAGCTCCCCCCCAGGAAGGATTCCTGAGGGAAGAAGCACCCACTGGCACAGTCCCGTTGGGTGCCAGGTGCATCCAACCCTCAGCACCACTGCCAGGACCCAGCTATGGATAACAGAGGCATTAGGACCCCGGCCCACCCGTTCACATGAGGATGGTACCCAGAGACCACTGTGAGGGGCAGCAGCACCCCAGCACCCTGGGGACTAGAGTGTGGGACCATGGGGTCAAGGCACGCAGATGGGAGCATCCCACGGGATGAACCCACCTTACCGTCACCTCACATCAACACATCCCAAAACCACTGGAGAGGCAAGAAAAGTCTGGGGTGCTCCTGTCCTCAGGGCTTTTCATTTCCATTCCAAATTATGGGACTAGGCCCCAGACACCCCTCTCAGCTCCCACAATCCCTCTGGAAGACCCCACAGAGACATGGGAGAAAGGATGTGGGTCCAACATACCACTGCTGGGAATGCTGGAGCACTCCCAGCTTGTCTGCTGCAGGCAGGGAGCAGGCAGAGGCAGGTAGGGTGCCTGGCGCTGCCAGATTTTTCGGAGCCTGCCCTGGCACAAAGCCACCCATAATGGGTTCTCCTCGGATAATCCCTCCTCGCCTTTAAATTCCATTAAAACCATCCGGGAAGATTAGTAGTGGTTTCAGGCTGGAAAAAACCGATTTCCCAGGGCAGCTGCTTGGCTCTGCCAAAATGCCCCGGGCTGCTAAGGGGTGATGGACCCTCAGCCACACCATGAGTAGCCCTCAGCCACCCTGGTGCCTACAGCTGCCCACACCCAGCCAAGGGGCAGGCAGGGAAGGCAGCAGCCGGTGAGTACCAGCTTGGGGGTGACCACCACCCCAGCAGTGGGGTAGGATGCATCAGGAGATGTGTGGGCACACCCCTCACTCCCATATCCCTGTGTCCCCACCTCCCTGTGTCCCTGCATCTCCATATCCCTGCACATGTGTGTTCTGCACTCCTGCATCCCTGCATCCCCAAGTCTCCACATCCCACTCTCTTGCAAGCCATGGGGACAAGCCTGGCCAAGCTCTGCCCAGGAAGCAGGATCTAGTCTGGATAAGGGAGTGTGGGGGCTGGGGCCCCTCATTCCCTTGTCCCCAGACAAGCCCCAGGAACCCTCTGCCAGGCTCATAAAATATTGGGAACATCCTTCTGGCTGTCCCAAGCCACTGGGAACATCAGGAACATCCTGCTGGCCCTTCCTGGGTGGCTTTTCCCTGTGAGGATTGGGGGATTGATTTTTCCCAGCCGAAATGCGAAAGCACTTCCATAGTAGGATGTTTGTCATGAGAGTTTGCTGGTGAGGGTATGATCCTGCACTGGTGCAAGGAGAGATGAAATTGATGGCAATGCTGCTCCAATTAAATAACTGGGGAGAGAAAGGCCTCAACTTGCCATGGAAGAGCATCAGCACTCCACAGTTTTTGGGGTGTGAAAGCCATGGGGGAATCAATCTCCAGAGTCAGGGATGGAGGGGCAATGGATGCATCCTCCTGAGAGTCCAGAGCAACTAACAGCAGGATTTTCATGGGTAATTAATGAAGCGTTACATAAAAGCAGGATGAGGAGCATCCCCTGCCAGCCTGTCACCCTCGTGTCACCCCACACCTCACAGACCAGCTCCCAAGGGAGACCCCAAAGAGGGTCCAGCATGCTGGATCACAACCTGAGTTATGCTGGGAAGCCCCAGAAAAGGCAGCCAAGACTGGGGGCTCAGTGGGTGCCACTGCCAGCCCCCTGGGACATGGGTGATGCTCCTGCCCAGCCCTGGGGACACTAACAGAGCCGCTAATGAACCCAGTGCAAGCGAGATCGATGGCAGGCTCTGCGGGAAGCCATTTCTCACCACTCTGCCTGGCACACACTCGTGCTGGCCCCACACTGGGGCAGGAGGCCCACAGAGCCCGAGACCTGCCGAGCCCCACACGGCAGGTGCAGAAACCCCACGTTGCAGATGCAGAAGCTCCACAGAATTCGAGACCCACACAGCCCCACACTGTGCATGCAGGAGCCCGGGCTGGCTCCACACTGTGGGTTCATGAGCGTGGGGTGCCCTCATCTTGTGGGTGCAGCAGCCCTGCCTGGCCCCACACCATGGGTGCAGGAGCTCACATCTCCCTAGATGCACATCCTGGGGGCCAGCTCTCTCCAGAAGCACCAGTTGGAGAAGGGAAGGGGCACATGGGGACACGATAGCCTATTGCTGCCAGCGGGGTGACCCTCGCCTGCCACCGGATCTAGAGGGAGGAAAGGAGGAAGTGTGAAGCCTTCCCTCCCCCTCCAGCCCTTCCTGGTGTCGAAACACAGGAGACACGAGGCAGGAAGTGGCCTCCGCCACTGCCCATCAGGGGCTTGGGGCCTCACGCCGTGGGCTGGCAGCCCCAGTGCCCCTGAGCCCCTGTCATGCTGCTGCACCGCCGGATCCCATCTCTCCTGCCCTCTCCCTGCCATGGATCCCATCCCTTAATGAGCCTGTCAGGCACTCAGCCAGGGCTAACAATGCCTTTATTGGGTGGCCAATAATTGAGTGGGATCCGTTGGATCGTGCTTCGATTTTTGAATTTATGAGAATTTGATTCCCCTGGCCATCGGAACAGGATCTGACAGCAACACCATTGATTGCCTTTGAACCCAGGGCAGAGAATCCAGGGGTTTTGCCAGCTCTCACACTAACAAGGCTGGCTGGCGGATCTAATTAGCTAGAGCCACGTTAGAAGGGACCTCCGGGGATAACGGAACCGCCAGCAACCACATCATACACTTCGGCACAACCCTGTGGTGGCGGCCAGAGGCTCTGTGCCAGCTGTGCCGGGATGAGCCTGGAGCACCATGACAGCTGATCCCAAAGGAAGAGCATCCCATGGGCCCAGTGCTGCATCTTGCATTCCTGCTGCATCCATCCATCTACCCCTGCCAGGCTCAGCAGCAGCATCCCCCAGCCAGGTCAGAACTCCGACTTCCTTGGTGAGGAAACACCTCAGCTGTGGGATCCGGGATGTGTCTGGATCCTGCTGTTATTACCAGAGTTTGCTCTCCAAACAACATCCAGGAAGCAGGAGTCTCCCGTCCTGGGCCACCTTCCAGGGCTCTTTCTCTTCCCAGTGGAGATCCCTCTCCTGCTCCCAGATCCTATGGCTTCATCCAGGGGTATGAATGGGATGGTAGAGGGACTGAGCAGCGGGTCCGGTGGCAGGCGAGTCACCCCTCTGGCAACAAGATGCTATGGTGGAATGCCACAGAGGGGCTGGATGGGACTATGGGGCCAGAGCAAGGGTGCAAGGGGTGCTTAATGCCAACTAAGGTGTAGGCTCTGGTGTACCAGGACCACTGCAGCACCTCCCAGCCACCAGGAAACCACCGTCAAGCCACAGGCTAGGAATCCCAGCGGCCAGGAATTCCAGTAGCTGGGCATACCCTGTGGGGGTTGCAGCTGCCCTGGCTGGGTGCTGAGTGGGAAGAGCAGGGAAAAGTGATCGATGGTGCCAACAGCCATCAACTCAGCTGTTTCCTCCAGCTCTTCCCACTGCAGGGCTTGGTGACTCCCAAAAAAAGTGTGGTGTCACAGCAGGAATCAGCAGAAATGGGCTTTTGGGGTATCAGATAGTAAATCAGCTCCCATAGCTGAACCTCCTGATCAAACCGAGTGGATTTGGGTTTGGAGATCTAAACTGGAGAAGAAAAGGGATTTGTCAGCCTAAGTATTCCCCCCCCCCAGCTCCCTCCGTACGTGCTGCGTAGGCAGGGAGAAGATCAGCTCATGCCTCTCCTGCCGGCACGCCTGCTGATGGGAATGCCGCTCACCAAGCTCCCCCCAGCACCCGAAAACCTCTGGAGGCCAAACCAGCTGCATCCCAAGGATTGCACCCAGCGGTTGGGGGAAACTCAGTGGGTGCTCCAGCCCCCTGATCTGTGGGGCTGTCCACCTGCTCCAGGAGTGCAACATTAATTCTCAAGAATTCAGGATATTGAGTTGGGGGGGAAGCGGATGCTGTCAGCCACAGCTGGGGCACCAATACCCGGGCAGGCTGGCAGCAGCAACAGCCCCTTCCCAAAATGCTGGGGGAGTTCAACAGAAACCCACAACTCCCATCCTGCAACCCCAAAACACTGCAATGTTTCTGGAAGGTTCTGCCCGGGCAGGGCCAGACCCCCTCATCCTTCTCTCCTGCCGTGGCCATGGCGGGGGCAGCAGCTGCACTGAGGCCCCCTCATCCTGATGCCCAGAGGACATGGCGATGAGCAAGGGGAGGGCGATGGTGTTGCAGGGTGAGCAGGAGCACCCTGAAATCCCTGGTCCTCCATGATTAATGGCCAAGGGGACAGAAAGGGATTCGGGTAAAGAATGGGAGCGTCAACCCCTTGACCACTCTTCTGCCACAGACAGAGCCAGCTGGCGAGCGGGTGTCACAGGTGACCCGCCCCCCCCAGGCCTCCCTGCAAGGGCTGGAAGGGGTCACCAGGCTCTCCCTCAAATCCCAACAGCCCCTTGCAGGTTGTGCAGCCCAGCGGGTCCTGCCATGCGCTGCACTTGGTGCCCTGGGGAGCACAGGGTGGGCCCCCATCCACCCCGGCATTGGGGTCCCCAAAAGACAGCATCCCCATGGGATGAAAAGCGCCGCACGCCCTCGTGTCCCCGCGCTCCAGGGCTGGCACGTGCTCCCTGACACCCCCAGCTGTGCCGCATGCCGGGAGTGACATCAGGGCCTGGGTCCCCTAGGGTCACCGGGGTGACAACAGCCTCCCCCATCCCAAATCCATCCAGGCTCCAAATCTGATGGGGAGAGAGCAGTGACGCCCCCGACAACTCCACGGACCCTCGGCGGGACCCCCCAAACACCCCTCTACCGCTCCCAGTCTCCAGGTCCTCACTACCCTCCGGGAGGCACCGTATCCCAGCAGCGGGGCGGCCCCGGGGGACCCCCGGCAGCTCCAGCGCAGAGCACGGGCAGCGCCTGTCCAACCCCCGCCCCCGCCATGCCCGGGGATGCCCCCCCGGGATGCTCCGCTCTGTCCCGGTCCTCACTCACCGGGTGCCTTTGTCTCCCATGGCCCCGCCGATCCTGCGGGCTCAGCGGGGAAGCGCCGGCTGGGCTTGGAAAATTACTGGCTGGATGGTGGAGGCAGCAGCGGCGGCGCGGGCGCGGGGCCCGGTGCGGCCCTGCTCGGGCCCGCTCGGAACCGCTCGAAACGCTCGAGCAGGCTCGGAAACACTCGGAACCGCTCGGCTCGGCCCGGGCAGACGCCACGCCGGCCGGTTCGGGGCCGCTCGGAACCGTTCGGGCAGGTTCGGAACCGCTCGGAGCCGCTCGGAGCTGCCCGGACACGCTCGGAGGCGCTCGGCAGGGCTCGGCCCGTCCCGGTTCCGGTGCGGACGCTGTGGCTGCCGCCG
>VYXC01009550.1:240171-264340 GCA_013397175.1 Platysteira castanea
CGCGCGGCTCGGGGCGCCTCCCAGCGGCCGCACGCGGACATACAGGGGCGGGGGCAGCCGCGTGTGTGATCATACAGAGACACGTGTGTGATCATACAGAGACACGTGTGTGCGGACAGACCTGCGTGGGAGCGCTGACACGTTTGTGAACACACGGAGACGCGTGTGTGAACACAGACGCACCGGTGTGAATACAGAGATAGGTGTCTGTGAACACAGAGACGTAACTTGGACATACATGCACACGCATCTGCATACAGCCGCCATGCGCACACACGTGCACACACGCGTGAACTTACACATGCACACACAGAGATGTGCACACACACATGCACACACATACGTGCACACAACACAGAATATGCACACGCACACATCTGCACACACCCCCCATCTGCGCACACACACGTGCACATGCGCGCACACACCCCATGTATACACACACATACTTGCGCGCACACCGTCCCCGAGGTGTCCATCTGCTCCTCCAATGGGATCCAGACTTCCCTGCAGGAACACGTCCGTACCTCCCCCCTTCATTGGCTGTGTCCCCCTCCCTCCCGCCTCCTGCTGCAGAGCAGCCCATGGGGAACGGGCTTCAGGTGATTCCAGTGGTACATCCATCCCCAGCGGGAGCATCTCCTCCCTATCCCGCCCCCACGGCCACTGTGGGGCGGATGGAGGGGACCAAGGGTGGACACGTAGTGTCTCCTTTACCCCACCGTGGGGACACCTGCACGCCACCCACGGGGCACCTTTACCCCATCCTTGGGGACACCCCACCTTAGGGATCAGCTGGGACAAAGAGAAGGCAATGGCGGGCCGAGGCTGCGGTGAGCGTCTGGAGGGCTGGCTGTGGTACCCCAACGCGTCCAGGAAGCGATGTCACCCAAGGGCACGGAGCCATCGGTGGCAGAGGCAGAAGTGGGGCAGCTCCTGGCTGGGGACCATAAACCCTGCTCTGGGACTAGTTCAGAGGATTAAAGGATTTAATCCCAGGATTTGAACTGGCGCTTGGAGCAGGATGGGGGCATTCAGTAGTTTGGGCAATTTTTCACCCCAGTTTTGGCAGCTCATGGAGCTCCAGCACGTGCCAGCACCAAAGCCTCCGGGGATTGTTCCTCTGGGTATCAAATGCCACAGCCCAGGATAAAGCTGTCAGATTGGGCTGGGATAAAAGTGCTGCATTGATCTCGGATAATAAATTGCTCCTTAGATGGACAGTGGGAATGAAAACCACAGCCCTGATGCAGGGATGATGGGCAGACTAGAGGGTCCCCTCTGGGGCTGTGCAAGGATGGCTGTGGGAGCCAGAGGAGCAGCTGGATTCTGCCCCAGTCCCAGCCCAGGCACAGAGGGGTCCCAACACAGGCTTCATCCTGCATCCCAGCCCAGGATCCCACTGCAGTCCCAGCCCAAGATGGATCCCACCCCAGGCCCAGCTCTCCCTGCTACCAGGCTGGATGGGTCCCAGCATGACTCCTGTCCAGGCATGGGGAGGTCCCAGTCTGGCAGATTGGGATGGAAAGATCATCCCAGGGTATTAGAGCATCCTGGATTCTGGAACATTTCGGGATGGAACAGGGCACAGGGAGGGCACCAGAGCAGATGGAGGAGCTGGAGCACTCAGAGGGGATCAGTGAATCCTGGGGCACTGGAGCATTCCATGGGAATGGAACATCCAGGGAGGGCCTGGAGCTTCCTGAGGAGTCAGAGCTACAAGGCCCAAGCTGGATTCCCCACTCCAAGGGTGATTTTTGGGTCCATAAGTCTTAATCAGAGCTCCCCAGTCCCCAACAAGGCCACCCACCAACCTGTCATGGGGAGGTTGACATATGAAATTTATTTAGGAAAACCAAAACCCACCAAAAAAAGAGAAATAATAATAAAGAAGGAGGAGGAGGAGAAACAGTAGGGGAAGGAGGAGGAAGAGGAAAAGGAGAATAAGAAAAGCTGGAGGAGAAAAGGAAGAAAGAGAAGTCATCTCCTCCTCAGGCTCCATTGGAGTCCAGAACAACCAGTGCCGCAAGACAGAAGGACAGAAAAGCTGGAGGAGGTTTGCGCACCCACACACGCCTGTGCACACTCATGGGTGAGCTGGGCTGGGTGCCAGCTGCACTCCCCAGTATCCAGAGGGGTATATACAGGGGCAGGAGATGGGAAAGCATTGACTACCTACACACACCAGCAGCAGGGGCTGGAAAAGTGGGACACAGGTGGGAAATGGGCATCCCTGTGTGCCCCCACCATGGTGTGCTAGCCGGGATGCAGAACCCAAGTGCAGGGCATCCCCGCATCTATTGGATGGAGAGATCCCTGCATCGTCAGGCATCCCTGGATCAGCACTGGGATGCAGAGACTGTCTTCGAACAGTTGTACCTGCTGGCACGTTGGTGCCAGGGCTGTGCCAGCATCACGACACGGATGGAGCTGCTGTCCTCTTTCAGCTTGGGGGTTTGCTGCCTTCTGGGACCATCCCTACCCCCTATGGCAGTGTGGGGAGGGGTAGAAGGGCTTAAGGGGGTCTTGGAGGAAAAGCCATGGGCCAGCAGACAGACTTGGTCACCAAGTGGGTCCCACCAGGGTTCGGGCAAAGCGTCTCACTAAAGGCATCTCCGAGTAGGTAAGGCAAAAGGAATTCAGGTCACTTCATCCGCATGGAGCGGCTTGGCATTGGGGTCTCCCATTGCTCCTGCAGACACACACTCCAGGTATCCCGAGAACACAGGCGAGTCATTGCTGACAGACAAGCCAAGAAGAGAAGTGGCCACTGTGTAGCCCAAATCCAGGAGGGACGTGCTGTGGCACCATTTGGGATAGTGCCATGGGATACTGCGGAGGAGTGGGAATGGAGTGGCAAATGGCCCCGTGTCCACTCTTGTTCCCAATGCAACCAACGCCAATGCCAGCAGTGCCAGAATTTTGCCATGCTGCTCCCATCGCCTTTCCCTGCTGTGGTGGTGGACTCATCCAGCTCCCATAAGCTGGATGATGCAGCCTGGGGGCTCAGTGCACCCACCCTCAGCCCCAGCCCCCTCTTCAGCTCTGCCCCAACAGGGTGAGCTGCTCTCCACAGTTCCCCTGCTCATGGGTGTTTCAAGTGGCTTTGGTTGGGGTGACAGAGCCCTGGGTCACACACAGCTGATCAGAGCCTGGAGGCTGGTGGAGCCCCTGGGGCTGAGGAGGTCCATGTGGGTTGGGTTATGGGACTGGAGAGACCACAGGAAGGTCAGCAGGGTACATGCACAGTGGTCTGCAGGACACGAGGAACCAGAGGAGAGCATTGAGGTCCATGCATGGTTGTCTGCATGACCAGAAAAACCACAGGAGGTTGGTGGGGTGCATGCGTGGCAGTCAGGACGAGAAGGGAGTGGTGGGAGACCACCAGGATCCATGCATGACCAGATCAACCATAGTAGACCAACAGCATCCATGCATGGTGCCAAGTAGGACCGGAGGGACCACAGGAAAATTGCAGGGTCCATCCATGGTGGTCTGCAGGACCAGTGAGATCCCAAAATGTCAGCAGGATCCATGCACAGAGGTTGGTATGGCAGGAGTTGTGAAGCCACTGTGAGCTAGGGACATTCACAACACGGTCACCAGGGAAGCTGCTTGCAGTGAGGAGGCTCCCAGGTGGACACCTCAGAGGAACGCCTACGTAGTGGGGACATGGCAAGGACACAAATGGGACCAGATGGACCCCCCGTGGAGCACAGCCTCCCCTGTGCAAGCAAACCAGCAGCAGGACCCCCCAGCCTTGGCACGTGTGTAGCCCTTGCAGGGAATATGGTTGTGGGGTTGCATGGGACTGGGCTGTGTGAGAGATATGAGCTGTTCCATGGGTGAGTGGGTCCAGGGAGGTGGGGCTTTTAGCCAACAGATGCTCAGCAGCTGCTGGGAAGAGGCTGGAGCTGGTTCTCTGGTGTGGAACCCAGCAGGTGATGCAGGCACACCCCCATGGCCATGGCCATCCCACACTGGTGTCTCTTCCCTCCTCCAGCTGAAGCCAACCTTCTTCCATGGACCTGATCTGTGGTCCATGGCAACACCCCCCATACACTCTACAGCCACCCCACAGCTCTCCCACTGCCCCTCGCCATCCTGCCCCACACCATCCCCCTCTGTCCTGCTGACCCACACACGCCCATGTCGTGGTGACCGAGCCCTCTAGGGGTGCTTCCACTTAGGACATCATTCCTATTGCCACCCCATGGGGACAGGACCTGCAGTCTTAAGGCAGCTTAAAGCACATCCATCCCCCAGCCCCACTGTGTCCCGTGGTGCTCCCAGCCACGAAGGCAATGTCCCAGGGACCATGGGTGGAGAGGACACCTGAATACCTGCCCCAGAGGGAGGAGACAGTCACCCAGTGGTGGGGAAGGACCGGTGGTGGGTGCTGGCAGCACACAGCCCTTGCCGTGGTAGTCCAGAGTCACTGATATCCCCCCAAACCTCCTCCCCATAGGCTGGGGGATGAGACTTGGGGATGCTCCTGGCCCAGCCATGGCTGTGGCCCCCTCATCACCTCTGTCACTCAGCCCCAGCCTCAGGGGGCTGCCCTGCCTCAGGTTCCAGGCAGCCATTGAGCTGGGGGTCAGGGGCCTGTGGGTCATATTCCTCATCCAGAAAGTCCAGGGAGTTGTTACTAGGCAACCCCCGGATGGTGAATTTGTGGGAGACCTTGGTCCACTGCTCTCGGTTGCTGGCCACCCGCTCGTAGAGCTCTGCTGCCTTGGGGAAGAGGTCCTGCAGCAACCTGGAGAGTGGGGGATGCACTCCATCAGCACAGGGCTGCACACCCTTACTTCAGTGCAACCCCCTTAGTTGAGTGCAACCCCATCCCCACTGCTTGGACTCCCCCCACCATCTGCAAGACTCCCCACACAGCACCCCCATCCCACCCTAAGGGAGATGGGGGTGGCAGGGGGTCCTCCCCACCCCAGCACTGGGGCTCACTTGTAGATGGGCATGGCAATGTGCTCCATGAAGCTGATCTGCAGCTCGGGGATGTAGGCTTTCTCCCGGTCCATCATCTCCAGTGGGCTGTTCCCCATGGCTTTCTCCTGCATGGAGGGTGAGGGGGGTCAGTGCCAGTGCCACTTTCCCCCATTCCCAGCCAAGATCTCTCTGCTCACTGCCCATGCCCCCATCCCATCGGTGCCTGCCAGGAGCATTGGCCAAGCCCAACCCCGCCAGGTGGTACCTACCAGGTCACCCTGGGAGAAGAACTCCTTGTAGATCAGCTCCTGCAAGAGACAGGCATCAGCACGCGGGATGCAGCCTGGGATGATCCCCCATCCCCCTCGCCCTCCAGACCCCTCTGCATGGCTCTGGACCAAGCAGGGACATGGTCCCGGCATGGAGGGACTGCTGCATGGTCCAGGGTCCTGCATGGAGGGACCTCCTCCATGAGGAGCAGGTGTGTCCCTAGTGCCTGGGGACATGCAGGTAGCCTGGGCGGGTTGTGAGGTGGCATTCAGGGGGTTTAGCTCCATGGTGTGGCACTCACTGCAATCTTCCTGGTGGTCTTCCAGCCCTTGGTCTGGTCAGACAGGTCACAGGAGGTCATGAGCAGGCAGAGCAGCAGGCTGCGGTGCTGCTTGTTCTTGGGGTCATATCCCACTGTGGGCAGAGTGTGGGGCAGGGGTTGGGATGGGGAGCTCAGGACAGAGCTCCACAGCCCCCATCATGCCACACATGAGGACTTTGGGGACATCCAGGAGGACACAATAGGACACATCCTGCTGTGTCACGTCCCAGCCCTTATCACTCCTGACATAAAAATCACCTGACCCGCCTTCCAGCCTTGGTGGGATAAATTCCTACCACCCTTCAAATCCCAATCCCAATCTCCATCCCAGGAGCTTCACCTTCTGCCATCTTCTGGAGATCCTTGAAGATGCGGAGGTGGTGGGCCAGGTCAGTGGCCAAGATGATGTCCCTCATCAAGTCCAGCATGCGCTGGTAGTCCTGTGGGCAAGGCAGCTGCCATGACCGGCTCTGTGCCCCTGCCAGCTCCCACATCCCCTAGGATCCAGGGGTGGGGAGCAGGGGGTCTGGAGAGGATGCAGGGGCTCAGCATGGGCAGGAGGTGACCTGAGAGGGGTGTTAAGGTGCGGGGCTCACCTTTCGGGAGAAGTGGTCAAAGATGTTGCAGCCTTGGCTGTTGAGGATAGCAATGGCTTGGGCAAAGTGATGCCTCTGTGGGAGAAGCCAGGACCATGAAAGCAGGCAGGGAGCAGGCAGGGATGCTGCCACACAGCCAGAACCCAGGAGAGATGGGCAGTGAGAGCTTTGGAGGATCTTACCTCCATGACAGAGCCCTCTGAACTGTAGAGCGCTGCCAGGACCGATTTCTGCAAGGTAGAGCAGCCAGAATGATGGAGCTATGGGGGTGAAGACCCCCACAGCTCTCCCTGTCCCCATACCCCCACTTCCCCCTTGCCCATCCCAGCTCTGGGCTCGGCTCACCGAGGCCACCTGGAAGGAGTTATTGGTGCCTCTGTGGTCCAGGTCGTGGCACATGCAGGAGATGAAGAGGGCAAAGATCTCGATGTCTCTGGGGAGGGGGAAGAGGGAAACTGAGGCAGGCAGGAGAGCAGGGAGCACCCCAGCCAGGCCAGGGGATGGAGAACAGGGACAGGGATAGCACCTGGCCTTACTCCAGGTAGTTAACGAGCTCCAGGTTCTTGTACAGCAGGTAGCAGAAGTGGGAGACCGAGAAGGCATGCATCCAGTTGTGGTAGGGAGGGTCACGGTACCCCTTCTTCACCATCAGGCAGAACCTGGACAGGGGGGCAAAGCCATGCAGGGAGGTCTCACCCCACAGGGACCTCCATCTGGCCAGGTGTCCACCAGGCAGGCACGGGCATGGCGATGGGGGTGAAGATGAGGATGGGGAAGGGTGGGGGATGAGCAACGGGAAAGGGACGGAGATAGGGAAGGTAGACGGTCATCTGGATGGGGATGGGGATGGGGATGGGGATAGGGACAGGGACGAAGATATGGACAGGGGACAAAGAAGGTGGACAGTGATGAGGATGTGGATGGGGACAGGGACAGGGACATGGATGTGGACAGGGATGGAGAAGGAGACGGAGGGGATGGGGAAGAGGAAGGGAACAGGGAAGGTGGATGGTGATGTGGATGAGGATGGATGGGGATGGTGATGGGGATGGAGATGAGGATGGGGATAGTGGACAGGGATGGAGACTCACCTGGTGAGCGTCTGACGGTCCATCTTATAGTTATTGATGAAATTCATGTCCTGCAGCATGCTCAGGATGGCCTGCAGAGAGGACAGAGCGGGTGGCAGGGAGTGACAATGCCCAGTAAAGTCCCCCCCGAGACACCCCTGCCCCTGCCCAGCAGGAAGATGCTCGTGTGCAGCCACATCCCTTCACCCCAACATCCCAGCACCCCGGCAATGGGGTATATGACCCCTGACCAAGGCCAGGCAGGGGATGGTGGCAGTTGTCCACTGCTGTTGAGAGTTGTCCCCATGGTCCTCACCATGGAAGTGTCATCCTCAGGCAGTGAGCGAGGCGTGTAGGTGAAGCTGGCAAAGTTGGGGTCAATGGTGGACACAGGCTGGATGCCCTCGCTCAGCAGTTTGGTGTACTCATCATCTGATACCTGCAGGAGCCATAGCCAGTGGCCCACACTGTGACTGGGTCCCCAGGTATCCCAAAGGCCACATGAACCACAGTGAGAGCAGAGAGCCCTGGGGTATCACCACCACCCAACTGTGCGACCACCTCAGGGTAAAGTGTGGGTGCACCAGGCTGGCAGTGGAGGTCCCATCCCTGTCCCCATCCCTGTCCCTGTCCTCATGCTACCTCACCTTCATGTGGTACATCATCATCTCGTTGGCCAGGTGGCTTCGGTACTGTGCCTCATTCACCTTCTTGTACAGCAGGGACTGTGGGGCAGGATCAGGGTGTGGGAGGGCTGGGAGTGGGCAGACACCCTCCAGCACCCCCAAGCCCACCCTGGCACCACAGCACACCCTTGTGCCCATGAATTCCCTTCCCATCCTATGGCCACCACCACTTGTCCCCAGGGAATGGGGACCCCACACACATCCCCCCATTCCTCTGTGCTGTGGCAGAGCTGGGACCCCACCTTGTGTGTGACCCCCTCCAAGCGGAGACCCCCCCAGCACATACATGGGCGATGCTGATGCCGCAGTAGATGGAGAAGGCAGTGGCCAGGTCCTCGTCGAACTTGCTGAACCAAGGGCCATTGATCTTGTTGACCAGCTCTGCCACCCCAATGACCTCTGAAGCAGAGGAGGGACAGCAGGGGTATCAGGCCCTTGTGCTGGGTACAGGGTCGTGTCTGTGTGCTGGGGACAGCACTGTGTCCATGGGCTTAGGGCAGAGTTGTGCCCGAGTAGCAGGGACAGTGCTGTGCTTGTGAGCTGGGGACAGGATGACACCCACATTCTGGGGACAGTGCTATGCCCAGGGGCTGGGACAGGCTCATGCCCAGGGACAGTACTGTGCTCATGTGTTGGTGGACAGGATCATGCCCAGGTGCAGGGTACATGATCATGCCCATGTGCTCAAGGACAGTGCTGTGCCCATGGGCTGGGACAAAATCATGGCCATGGGCTGGGAGACAGTGCTGAGTGTCTATGGGGGGACAGGACCATGCCCAGGGACCATGCTGAGCCCATGGGCTGGGACAAGATCATGTCCGTGTGCTGGGGTCAGTGCTGTGTTTGTTTGCGGAAGGACAGGATCACACGCAGGAACTGTGCCCTTGTACCAGGAGACAGCACCAAGCGCAAGGGCTGGGACAGGACCACGCCCACATTCCTGGGACCGAATGGTGCCCTGAAGCTGGGGACAGGACTGTGACCATGGGACAGGGTCATGCCCATGTGCTGGGGCAGTGCTTTGCCTCCAGGCTGGGGACAGAATGGTGCCCATGGGCTGGGGACAGAATAGTGTTCACATGCTGGAGACAGTGCTGTGCCCACAGACTGAGCCAGGACTGTGCCCCTGCGCTTGAACAGGATTCATGCCCACAGGCTAGGGATGATGCTGTGCCTGTGCCTGCATGCTGGGGACAGTCTCATGTCCACATGATGGGTGACCAAACCACCACGTGCTGACTGAAGCACCTGCTGGGCCAGACCTGTGCCCCCCTCTTCCCAGTGTGCCCCCCGCACCCCCTCACCCTGGCTCTCATTCTTGATGGGGAAGCAAAGGATGTTGCGGGTGCGGAAGCCGGTGCTGTCATCCACCCCACGGTAGAAGAGCGGGTGCGAGTAGGCATCCTTGATGTTCAGGATCTTGCCGGTGGTGGCCACGTGCCCAGCGATGCCCTGGTCTGCCGGGATGCGGATCTCGTAGCTCTGCGGGCAGGGGAAGAGGATCACCAGCAAGGCCTGGGTGGAGGGACACAACCCCAGGCCCCCCAACTCCATCCTGTGCTCACCTCATCGTCCACCACCCCGCCATCGAACACCTTGGCCACCAGCTCATGGCTGAGCCGGTCCAGCAGGAACACAGAGCATCTGCAAGAGACACCGCTGCCACTCACACCCACAGGGGAGCTCAGTGTGCCCCCCGTGCCCCCTCACTCGCCTGCACCACCACCACCACTCACATCTCAGCATTGCTGAGGTTCCGGGCCTCCGTAATGATCTCCTGCAGCAGGACAGAGACATCATCTGCAGGGGAAGCAGAGAAGGGTCAGGGACCCCCAGCCAGGCAGCACTGCTCCCTCATCCCCCCTCATGCAGTGAAAGGGGAAGGGCTTTAGCTCAGGGCCCCGGCAGGAAGTCTGGGGGGCACAGAGGGATGGGGGCTGTGTGGGGCGTGCGCACGTGTGAGCAGCACATACGTGTGAGCAGCACTGCACACATGCAGCTGCACGTGTGCACACGTTTCTGGGAGCTCTGTGGTCATTCCACATACATGCATGCATGCAGCCATGCAGCATCAGTGCATGCCAGGTTCTGTGCCAGCTCATATCACCCTTCTGTGACCATTCCCCAACAAGGGGACAAGCTTCTCCCTGGCTGGGGACAGAGACCCCAGTGCCACCACCCTCTGGGGCTGGGAGCAGGGGGTGGTCATCCATTCCCCATTCCACTCCCTCACCATGGGTACTCTCCCATGCACCTACCCAAGTGGGTGAAGAGGTTCTTGGCCACCTGCAGCAGGGCCTGAGGGGACAGAGAGGATACCATCAGTGACTAGTGCAAGATGGGGCACACACACGCATGTGACATGGCCCTGCACATGCTCACCTGGCACTCACACTTGAGCTTCTGCTCCTTCTGGAAGGCCAGGGTGCTAGTGAGCACCGTGGAGGTGTAGCAGAAGCAGTGCTGGATCTTGTGCTCATCCGTATCTGTGTAGCTGGCGGGGGCACACCTCAGTTCTCTGTCCCCATTGGTCCCCTCCCTTTCTCCACAGCGACAATGCTCCAGCACCCCAGAAGTGAGGGGGTGCGGCCCCACAGAGAGTCCCAGCCAAAATGCTGCTCACCTCTCCCCACTCAGTTTGTTGAAGGCGCAGGCCAGTGCCACCACCTGGGAGGTGGCCCGGCTAATGACAGGGACACAGAGCATGGAGGTGACCTCGCAGCCCAGCATGCTGCTCAGTTGCTTGTGTTCCTCCTGCAGGGAGAGGCGAGATGGGGCTGGAACCAGCACCTCTGGCCTCCCCAGGAAGCCCCATGGGACACTGGGGTGACACCCATGTCCCCAGGTGTGGGAGGGACACAGCTGGTACCCACCTCACTGATGTCCTTCAAGGTGATGGGCTTCTTATCCTCCACCACCTGCCCCAGGCGCCCGAAGGTGAGCTGCAGGGAGAGGGGACATGTTAGCATGTGGCACCCACTGCCCAGCCCCCTGACCTCCCAACCCCTCACCACTCCCCGCTGCTCACCGAAAAGCTGATTTCCTCATCCAGGACGCGGTCCCCCACCACCTGGAAGAGATGGGGAGAAGGGGGTGCCCATGAGGATGACACCACATCAGAGGGTGTCACGTAATCCTCTGTGGGGGTCAGGGTTGGGGGACTGGCCCGGTGGCACCTACCTGGCAGAAGAGCTGGTGGTTGTCCTCAGAGACGAGCAGGAGGCAGCAGCACAGAGACTGAGTCTCCTGCTTCAGCTGGGGAGTAAGGGGAGGGTCAGCACCCCAGCCTGCCCCAAGCATTCCCCAGGTAGGATCCAGGCCCTCCTCTGCCTCCCTGTGCCCAGGGCACCCACACATGCCACAGGGAACCAGGTGCCCCTCCCCAGAACCTCCTCCCCATGACTGAGCAGGTTCACTCTGGAGACTACTGATGGCAAGAGCAAGGCTGCTCACTCTGGACACTACTGAGGGTCGTACTGAGGTACAGAATGATAGAGAGCAGGAGAGAAACCTCTACGTTCTCTCACAGAGTTTTTGTGGTGAGGGTGGCACTGTTAACTCTGGAGACTATTGAAGGTTGTTACAAGGCTGCTCACTCTGGTCACTACTGATGACTGCACAGCTGATGCGTGAGGCTTTTCTTGGCTTTGGGGAATTTTCTTGTTTTGAAATAAAACAGGGCTCCCTGGTGTGTCCTGGGGCTGGGGGCAGATGGGGGCAGGGGACTGGTGGAACAACTACTCACGTAGTTGATGACCTTGAGCTGCAGTGAGGCGGCATCCAGGTCATACAGCTCACCTGTGTGAGGGTCACAGTGCTGTGAGGGGCTGAGCATGGTTTCACCCTGTCCACGCCCCCCACCCTTCCCAGTGTCCCTCCACTCACCACAGAGCTGTAGGATCTTGCAGTCCAGGTCACTATAGCTGCTGTCAGGTGCCTTCTCTGGCTTGGCCAGAGAGGTCTGGGAGGAGCTGGTGGAGAGGCTGACCTGGGGCCAGGGCTGCAACTTCTGCAGGGCTTGCAGGCGTCGGAATGCCACCAGGGCCTGCAAGGCGGGGTACAAGGGACAAGGAACAGCAGAGCTTGGGGAAAGGGTGGCATGTCCCCAGGTGGCAGGTCCCACAGTTCAGAAGGCGTCACTCACATGTCTCTCTAATGCACGCAGGTTCTGCTCGTCTGAGTCACTCAGATGGCCACAGTGTACCTGGAGCAGGAGTGATGTTAGGACCCCCATGTCCAGGCCCTCTCCCTGTGCCCAGAGCCCTGCCCGTGTTCCTGCACTCACCAGGATGACGCATACCACGGCCCCACTGTTCTTGTCCACCAGCGGAATGATGAGCACTGCAAGTGAGAGAGTGTCGGTCCCAGGTGGGCCCCAGGGGCAGCCCGGAGCTGTGGAACTCAGCTCTCGGGGTGCACGTCCCTATTATATCCTAATGTGTCATGACCCACCCAGCCAGCCATCTGTCCATCTTCCCATCCATCCATTATCCATCTGCCCACCTCCAGGCTTACTTGTCCCTGAGAACACCCCTCAGTCCTAGTGCCCACCTGTCCCTCATGCCTTCATCCTGCTTCCACCCACCTGTCTGTGCATCCATCACTCACCTACATACTGTTGTCTCAGCCACTGCCTCTGACCACCCATGGACCGACCATCCATCCATCCATCCATCCATCCATCCATCCATCCATCCATCCATCCATCCATCCATCCGTCCATCCATCCAGTCACACCTCCATCCCCCTCCTTATCCCTCCACCTACCTACCACCCAGCCCTACACCCATACCCCCATATATGTCCCCCAAGACCACCCTTCCCACAGGTCCCACCTTGTGTGCCGGGGGCCAGGGGTGCTGCCAGAGGTCCCAGGTGCCGGCCAGGGAGCTCGGCAGGGAGCAGCCCCCCACATTCCAGCCGCTTCTGCTTTTGCACAGCATCCCTGCGGGGACAGGGGTACTTAGAACACCCCTCGGGGAGGGCACCTGGGAAGGAAAACCCCCAGGAAGGGGCAACCCCCTGGGCAGAGACACCCACGGGATGAGGACAAAGCTCGAGGACAAAGCTCAAGGACTGTGCAGCACATGTGCACACGTGTGTCTTCCTGCACACATGCACAGCCCCTGTGCCAATATGTGTCCCTGTACACACACATAGCCCCTGTGCACGTGTGTGCACCTCCAGGATGAAGAGGAGGATGGGAAGGGAAAGGGGATGGGCACAAGGATGGAGATGGAATGAGGATGGAGATGGGGAGAGGGATGGGAACCCTCCTGCCTTCCATGTACACGCCTGTTCATGCACACCAGCCGAGCCACACGCGTGTGCCCACACCGAGGGCTGGGGAGGCGGCTGAGCTCACCTGAGCTTCCCGTTGGGTGGCAGCTCATGGGGGGGGTCATCGCAGAGCAGCCGTGTGTCCCCATCCAGCAGGTAGATATAGACGTGCTCCTGGGGGAGGGGGCAGCACATGCACGTGTGCAAACACGCGTGCACAGCCACACGTGTGCATAAACACATGTGCACACCCACATTTGCACACACACACATTCACAAACACACCCCTGCGCGCACACAGTCATGCGCAGGTGTGCACACTCACCTGTGCAAGCGTGCACCACTCACACCCAGCCATGGCCAGGGGGCCCCGTGGAATGGCACTGGCACAATGCCTAGCCACCACCAGCACCAGGATCACCAGGATCAGGGCCACCAGCACCCCCAGGGTCACCAGCACCGTGGGGCCACCATGAGCACCAGGGCCACCACCAGCACCCTGGTGGTGACAGGTGGCCCATATAGGGGGAGAACTCTGCAGTGGGCTGTGGATAAGGAGACCCCACCCCAGGCTGAACCCCAGTATCAACCAGCAGAGAATTCACTCTCTAATCCCTCCAGGGCTCCCCCCAACCCAAGGGGTCTCAGCAACCCCAAAACCCCCACCGTCCCAGGAGGATGCTGTGCTCCCCATTCCTCCCAGACCCCAGCGGATGCAGATGTACCCCCACCTACCACAGCAGGCAGCAGGGTGACAAGGGCGTGGCGGAGGGCATCACGCAGGGTGGTGGCATCAAGCGCAGCACCCAGGCTCAGCAGGGCATCCTGCAGAGAGAGAAGGGCAGAGCAGGGGGTCACTGGGGGCCGATACCTTGTGGAGGGGCACTGTGGCACCCACTCTCCCTTACCCCTGCCACGGCACAGGTCCTCCTGCCCCCAGACCCCTTGCAGTGGCCTCCAGTCTGCCTGGTGCCTTTCTTGGGGCCAAACCCTCCTGGTTTTGGTCAATGTCCATCATGTGGGGAGGTGGGAGTTCCCCAAAAAGGGAGATGAGGCTTTGGCACTGAGCCACACTGCCCTCAGTGCTAGCTGTGCCATAAAGCACCAGTGGGAGGAGAAATGGGGTAAGGAGATGGATAAAAGCTCATCTGGGAATTACAACCCCATGGAGGGACAGAGGTGTTGGGACGGACACATGGGAAAGCTGGGGGACACAGTGGGCTCTGTGGTGCGACCCTCCCAGCTCTGCTCCTGCCTCCAGCCCTTGTCTGGGAGACTGGGATAAGGATGATGTTGTGATGGAAATAGATGCTCCAAATTAGACGCTGAATGATGGCAGTGGGATTTGCTTTTCCTCTGGTCCCAGCTTTGCCAGGTGGCTCCAGGGCCCATTCCTGCTAACCAGACCTGGGGACTGTCATGCACCCCATGACCCCATGCAGGACAGCAGCCCCACGCAGGGCCATGCCACCCACCCACCCCAGGAGCATACTCGGCCATGGGGCCAGATCCAAGTGGCATTGGGAGCGTGGCTGGTGGTGAGGGTGCTTCCAGCTGAAGACATTGGCACTGGATGTTATTCCAACAGGGCCGCATCTCCAGTCACTTACTCACACTGGAGACACATGCACTGTAGAATACAGCCAGGCCTCAGCCAGGTCCTGCCATCCCTCTGTCCCACCAGATCCTCCACAGTGGCCCCTCTGGGGCAGGGGAAGATGGGGCAGAGCCTGAATGGGTGCCTTGGGTCTGCTTGGGGCATCAAATGCCAGTGGCATTCTTGGTGTGGGTGGTGTGGTCTCAGGTGGCAGCTGGACATGGGTGGTGGCTTTAATAGGGCTGGGAATACAGGTCCATCCCTGAAACAGTGAGGGGAAAGCTGCAGGAGCTAAAAGAAGATATTCCCAAGACAAGGAGACAGCAGCAGAAGCTGGCAGGACGGTTTGCAGCCTAGGAAGAAGGTAGGGAGAGTGAAGGTGGGCAGGGAAGGACATCACACTCATTCCACTTATCCCACTCTTCCCACTAAACTGCTTCTCCCACTCATCCTGCTCATCCCACTCAGCCTATTCACTATATTAATCCAGTTCACCCAACTCATCCCATTTGATGGCTCATCAGCTGCTTGTCCCACTCATCCTGCACATCCCACTCATCCCACTCACCCTGCTTGTTCCATTCATCCAGCTCAGCCCACTCATCCCACTCAATGGCTCATCCCATTCAACGGCTTGTCCCACTCCTTCCACTTGTCCCACTCATCCTGCATATCCCACTTGCTCATCCCACTAATTCCATTTGTCCCACTCATCCCACTCCCAGTCCAGATCCTCCAGCCCAGAGCAGAGGTTTACCCCAACACCCTCACCCCCTGTCACCCTGTCTCCCTCAGCCCTGGGGATGCTGCCGACCCACTCTGGGGGCTCTGCTGGGACACAGCCTGGGCCCAAAGCCAGCACAGCCAGAGCCACTACCATAGCCACATCCCAATTATTCCCATGAACAGCCTTTCCCTTTTCTGTTTAGTCCCCCGTGTCCTACTCCCAACAATCCACACCATCCAGGCCCTACCCCAGTTTGGGTGGGGGCTCCTCCAGATCCATCTCTACTCCACAGATGTCGGGGTATTTGGATGAGGCTGCATTGGCACATGCATCCCCAGCACCAGTGGAGAGATGAAACCATCAGCCACCCCATGCCTGTCACCGGGAATGTCACTGGGACCCACCAAGCCAGACTCACACAGCCCTGCACCTGCACCCAGTGGGGCAGGGGACCAAAACTCTCCCAGGGAGAGGTCCCAGCACCTGCTCTGCATCCCAGCTTCCATGGAGGGCAAAGCTATGGCAACACTTCCCAAGTGGGCACAGCGGGTTAATTAACTTCGCTAAAACAGGAGGAAGCACTGAGGGATTGCGATTCCCAGCTCCTGGAGTAGAGCCCAAAACCCTCATCCCAGGTGCTGCACACCCAGCAGCTCTGGAAGGAAATGCTGCCTGGAGATGGGCATGGAGAGAAGGCTTTGGGGACAGATCCAAAGACAGGGTGTGGGCAGGGGACACAGCATGGCATCACTGACAGCCCCAGGAGCTGAGGATGCTGCTCCTGCAGAGCAGGTGAACAGCACCCTGTCCCTATCCTGTCCCCATGGTGCTCACATGTGGCCCCATGGGACCCCCACCCAGGGACTGTTGTCACCTTTTCTCTGGCCTGAGAGGACAGGGATACTGGTCTCACCCTGCCGGACTCCTGAGCTGACAGGGTGACCCATGGACCTCAGTGCTGGCAGGAGTTTTGCCAGCTCCCCTTGGCCAGCATCCCATGGTGCGGTGCAACACCAGAGCCGTATCTGCCTCAGTATTCCCACTGGAGCTGCTGGAAGATTAATGACACCATTCATCTCCTTAGAGTAAGTATTTGTCTGCTCCAACACAGACCCCCAACTCTAGCAAAGCCAAATCCTGCCACAGGCCAGCCTCCAGAGCACTGCCTGCTCTCTCCCTCATGGAAAATGGCCCTTTTTTTCCCTGCTACTTTTTCCCCTCTTTTTCCCTTTGGATAGCTGCAGCAGCATCCTGTCCCCAGACAAGTGATCGTGAGGACCCTCAGCACAGGCTCCCCAGCCCCCATCTCAGGCTTCCACAGATCCTGCTGGGATGTAAAAGCAGCTTTTTCCACCAGAGGGAATTCACCAGCAGTGAAAATACTACTTTTTTCAAGATTATCAGCCACATCTGTCCCCTGCCTCCCCCTCACCAGCTGTGGAAGCTTGGTTTGTCCCCCCTGGCACCCTCAGCTTCTCTGGATGTTTATGAAATAGAGAAATCCCATCCTGGCCAGCTTCCTCTCCAGAAAGGTTCATTTTACACCTGCCATGTGGAGGGCAGGGGCGTGGAGGGGGAGGACGCTGATCTCACAGGGTCTCAGGTCTCTGAGCTTGCACCCCTTCTCCTGGCCTTGCTCCTGGGAGATGAACGGAGGCCCCCCAAGGGTGAGGAGGAGCCCCCTGGCAGCAGGCAGAGGCTGGATCCAACGCAGTGAAGCACCCACTGGCATGCTCAGCCCTGTTGAGGGTACCTGGAACTTGGGATCTCTCTCTGGGTGGGGACAAACCTGGGCACCCAGCGAGTAGAGTTTGCATGAGGCAGAGCTCAAAACCGGGACCTGCCACCCACTGGATTCCTCTTTACCCACGGGAAAACAGACACAGAGCGCCAGGCAGCAGTACCTGGTGCCCGGGAGCATCCTGCTCCCGGAGGAGTGCTGAGCAGGGCTGCAGGACCCCCACCCTGCCTTGCAAGGGGATGCTGGGCTGGGGAGGCCCCAGATGGATCTTGCCGTCACTGCCAGAGCACCCACGGCTGCTGATTCTGCAGGGGGATGCTGGCAGCAGCCCAGGCTTCTGTGGCAGACTCCTGCCACAACCCTCCCCAAGGAACCTCAAGGAAATGAATCATCTCCCTGCCGAGCTTCCATCCCAGCTTTGCTGTAAAAATTCCAAGTAAATGACCTGCCAGAGGTGACCCCTTGAGCTTGAGGCATCCATGACACAGTGAGCCCTGATAGCTCACTCGGCTCCTGCCCTCTGATGGGACTTTATCCATCTGGGAACGCAAGGAAAATGAGCCCAATTAATTTCGGCAGTGGATTAGTCTATTAGCCCCTGCCTGAGCAATCACCTTCGGGATGGAGCTGGACATCGCTCTGTCTGGACAACTTCACCCCCAGTTGTGGGCCCCAAATCAAATTAGAGCATCCGAGATGCTGAGTGCACAGCTCTCGGTGGCTGTGGGCAGCACATCCCAGAACCCACATCCTATGCAGATGCTTCCCAATGGATTTTCCAGGCTCAGGTTGCAAAGGAATTAGGATGCTTGGGAGTGCAGAACACACCAAGGAGGGGTCTGAGGCAGAGCAATGGACCCTCCTGCAGCCCATCTCACCAGCCCCTATATCTCTCACAGGGGATTTACAGACTTCAAGGTCAGAGGAGCTGCTCCCCAGAGAATTCCCTATGGAGCAGAGCCCTGGATGAGGAGGGTGACCATGTGGTCACCTCATTGCAAGGCTGAGAGCCAGGGCTGGGGGCTTAGGGCTCCCTCCCACTATGGACTCTTCAGATAGGATGCATTTTTAGCCACCAGCCTCTGCATCTTGTTACATCTGACAGGCGAAAAGCAAAATCCCATTTGGATTCCTGGGAGGCAGCCTACCTCACAGCCCCTCACCACTCCCTGTGTCCCACCTACAGGGTGGCTGGGTATCTGTCCCTGTCCAATGCTTCCCTGCTCGCCCCAACCCTGCAGGCAGAGACACCCACCCCCTCTCCCATGCCCCAGCTCTGCCTTTTCTTGGCCCTTTCCCCTTTCCAGGGAAAGCGATGGGGAAACTTTCTCCTCTCTGGCCTGCCCTTCAAGGAGGAAGACGCTGCTCCAGGACCCCCTTTTGCCCCCACCCATCGCACCCAGAGTTGTTTCCAAGTGCATGGGGACAGATGTCCCTGCCTTTGTCACCTCTCCAATGCATGGCTGCAGGGTGACAGCGCCACAGGGAGCAGCTGATCCCCCTAGGCCCCCCAAGCTGAGCCACAGCTGCCAGCAAACACCCAGCCTGCGCCCGCGCCGCCCTGCCCAAGCATTTGCCGAGCAATCTGGCAGCGTTAAAAATATCCCAAAATATCCCTGAGCCGTGATTCATCCTCCTCTCCCACCTCCGGCAATGCTGAGCCCCCCCAGCCCCACTCCCCTCCTGGGGGCTGCTCCCCCCGGCTGCTCGGCCTCGCGCTCCGGCCGTGGCGGATAAATATAGCTCTGGCCGTGTGTTGGCAACGCAGGGCTGACAACAGGCGGGCAGGGCCAAGGAGCACCAGGCAGGGCCAGGCAGGAGATCACCAGCTTCTGACACCGCTGTGAGGGGGGAAACTGAGCTGCGGAGCAGGGAAGTGACTCCTGAAGGCAGCAGGTTACAGTTTTGCTGTCACCAGCTGTACTGTGGGCAGAGTGACACTGCTAAAACCCTGTCACCCTGCCCCTGTCCCCCGCACTGCTCCTAAAGCCACCACTTCCCAGGGAATCCTCTCCATAGGGCTGGGGAAATAGAGGCAGCATCCCAGTTCCCACCCCCACAGGAGCATCCCTGATACCCTTCAGCTCTGTCACAGGCTGAGTGACACTGACACCCCGCCACCCTGTTCCTGTTGCCCTCCACACTGCTCCTGGCTCCTTCCCTCTGCCCCACAGCCACAATTCCCCAGGGAATCCTCTCCATAGGGATGAGAGAACAGAGGAAGTATCCCTAATCCCCCAGAGCAGTACCCCTGATAACCCTCCAGCAGTGTCCCTGGAGCAAGGTCCAGGGCAGCAGAGGATGGATGGAGGGTAGAGCTGGCAGCTCTGCCCAACTCTGGCCGGGAAGCAATCCATCCATTTCCTCCCAGCACCGCTCGCAGTCCCAAATTACATTGCTTTAACCTAATCAGGCAGCAACAACCTGTAACACGGTAGCTCCTTAACTACCTCATCTTCTCCAGGGGGATAATGAGGGCAAACGGGAAGGAAACACTTCTGGGATATCTCTTGTCTCCTCACGGTCATTTGCCTGGGGTTCTGTTGCAACGCATGGATGGGAAGCAAGAGCTGAGGTGCAGGACTCCGTCATGGAGTTACCCTGGCACCCAGCGATCCACGCTGAGGCTTCCAAGGGCTGGAGGATGCAAATCTGTAGAATCAGCCATCCCAAAAAAGCACACAGGGAGCCCCGCATGCCTGTGCCTACCTCAGTTTCCCTTTCTGTGGAGGTTCCTTTCCTCAGTTTCCCCACCAGCAAAGGGACATGGCTGTGCATGATCTGCTTAGGATGGCACTGGAGTTTGGTCCGGGTGGAATGAGCCATGCTGAGCCCGGCGTCTCCCCAGAGCTCAGTGCATCCCTCACCCCATCCTCCTCCTCCTCACCCTTACATCAGCCCCGCTGGAGCCTGGCATGCTCACACAGCACAGAGCATTTCCACAGACCCTTTCCACGTGGAGTTTCTACAGCCTGGAACCAGGCAGATGCCACTCCCTGAGGACCCCGCACATTCTGAGTGGGATGTTTTGCTGAACCAAGCAAATTTCCCAGCCTCTGGCAGCTCACAAGCCCTTGGGGTGCTCCTCGTCTGTCCCCCCACATCCTGGCCTGGCCTCCCGGGGCCAAGAGAACAGGGCCAGAGTCAAGGTTGCTTCCTGTTGATGTCCCTTTGTCGGGCAGGACAAATCGGGACAGCAGCCACACTCCTCAAGGATTTCCGTCCCCAGAACATCGTGGCCTTCTTGGAACAGCCGGCTCGGCCACTAGCCTAATGATCTGTTACTAATTTGTCACTAATTAGTTCACTGCTCTAAGAAAGAAGGTGGTGAGGGCTGGGGGTCTCACTGTCACTTGTCTCTAGCCCATGTCAGGGAGGGGGACATGGACCCCACTCAGCCCCATGTCACTTGTCCCTAACCCATGTCAGGGAGGGGCTTATGGACCCTCCTACAGCAGCTGCAGGGAAACTGCTCCGAGTTTAGAATCCCTGGTATGCGGGTGCCTGCACCCCAAAGGACAGAGACATCCTGACACCCAGCTGGCACCAAGCCTTGGGTGCTGGCACTGGCACTGCTGGGAGGGAGCTGGCACAATGTGCATTCCTGGGACATGGCATTGCTGCAAAAATTTCCCTGGCACACAGTCCCCATCCACACTGGCCACTCGGCTGGGTTTCCAGGACTTTCCTAGATGTTTTCTGGTGGATTAGCCATGCAGGGGTCTCCGTGCCTGGCTCTACTTGGGAGCATCATGTCAGCGCTCTGCGAATGCAGCCAGAGAGGGGTTTGGGGGACATCTAGGTCCCATGGGGGGATAGGAATCAGTGGGGTGGGAAAGAAGATGCAGAGTTCCCACATCCATCCCTGCATCCCCTCCTGGTACGGCTGGTGCTAATGGGATCTGCACAGTGATTAGGGACCTCATTTATCAGCCTCTGATGGGATCTGGGAAAATTGAATTCCTGGCCATCTGCAGCTGGGAAGGAATTCGATTTAGGGCAGTGCTCCAGAGCAGGGTGTGGGGGGCTGGAGGCTGGCAGAGCTGCCCCCCCCAGGGGGTTCCACTCTGCCTATACAGGGACTGCTCTTGTTTTCCATGTTGAAGAGGGTTCAGTGGTGGGATGCAGCTCTTAATTGCCATGGAGGGGTCTAGGAATTGTGGGGGGAAATTGAGGCACAGCCAGGAAAAGCCCAAAGCCCATTACATGTCAGAAAGGATCACAGTGCTGGTGTTCAGTGGGTCAGCACCCAGCCAGGGGTCTGGCCTCCAGCCCCCCAATGTCTATCAGGTGTTCCAAAGCTGTGGCTAGGGCATCCAAAGGTGCCAGACACCCTGCATCTGCCAGAGCCGGGCCGGGAGCAGTGATCTCTCCTGCACAAGAGGAGGGAGACCCAGGAGCTAGCTCTGCTCCCTGGCATTTTCCACCCCACAGCTTCCTTGGGCAGGTCCCCACCACCCTCTCCCCCACATCCATGGAGTGGCCAGGGTGGGGGTGCAATGGGATCCAGCTACAAAGGTCCCAGGCCAGTCCCCAGATCCATGGACTCAGCTCCCAGAGGGTCACCCTCCAGACCCAGGCTTGCAGGGGATCTCAGCCCATCACCTCCCTGCCAAATGTCACAGCTCGACTCCAAAAAGCCAAGGTCACCCACGGGGCCTACCCCAGTCAGGGGGAAGATGCCACCATGTCATCCTGCAACAGAAGCATCCTGATCTCAGCTTCTCACTGCCCAGGGTACAGCAGGACTAAGCCCCTCCAACTCCTTCTGCTTGGGGTGCAGCAGGAATACCTCCATCCCAACTCCCCTGCCTGGGGTGCAGCAGGGCACTCCCACCTCAGACCTCCCTTCCCGGGTGATGTCATGGGGCATGAGAGCTCTGGAACCTATACCCCAAACCCCACTGCCCCTCAAAAATCAGCACCAGGGCACTGCAGTGCCAGCACAGACTGATTCCACACCCGCAAGCAGGCACTCCTTGAGACACCCACACCTTTGGCCTGTGGGGACCACCTGGCTGGGAAACACTGGGGTTCCCCACCCATCCCAGTCTGGGGGTCTTGCTCTACCCCCCAGCCCTGCTGAGGGTGAGAGGAAGCCAGCCCTGCTGCATGGAAAGAAGCCGCCACAGCCCTTTCCTCCCCTTTATGGCCCTGCTGATGTGTTTGTGTCCGCCAGAGGAAACGCAAGGACAAACGCCCGCATACGCATGTCCCCTCACTGCCCTCAACGAGTCCTCAGCCCACTGAACATGGCTGGACCCACACAGGGGGAAACTGAGGCAGGAGCAGCCCTGCAATGCTGGCTGAGGCTCCCTGATCCATGGCAGGTTGGTAAAGGTGTCTGAGTGTAGTCCCCCAAAGCCCCCTCCCAACCCCTGGGGACAGTGGGGGCCCCCAACCCCTCCTGCTTCTCCAGGCTGTGAACATGTATCAATTAGGGTTTGATTCATGATCCAGTCTGCAGGTAATTGCATTGGAGCTGGTGGCAGGGAGGGAGAGGAGGAACAGACATTCTCAGCCTCAACCCACAGGGTGTTGGGGGGTAATAAGGCCCCAAGCCCTATATATCCCCTATATGCCCCCCCAGGCTTGGGGGTGGGACTTCCAGATGCCGTCAGCACCCAGGACACCAATGGCGACAGGGGTCCTGTGGTATTTTGTGGGGGATGAGCTGTTCCTCACCCACCCTGTGCTGGGATGTGCTGGAGAAGGGACAGGATCCATGCCCACTACTCACTCCTCATACATCCTGAGTCACATCCCATTGCCACTGTGGTCTCACACGCCAGGGATGGCTGGGGATGCATCTCTGCCCCACCATATGATCCACTCCTCCTCCTCCTCCTTGGTGCCACCCCAGCACTGGTGGTCTGGGTTAGAACCAGCCCACCACCACCCCATCTGGGTGGGTTTTGTACCCCCCAGGCTGGGAGTTGCGGCTCCCTTCCCCCCACACCCCTAGATCCCCTTGGGGAGTTGTGTCCGGGATTCAGAGCCTGCCCAGCTTCCAGCACCTAGGTCAGGCCCAATTGGGTTCTGGGGGGCTGGGACCGAGAGGAATCACAGGGAGCCCCATATCACTGCACTGGGCAGTGAGGAGGCTCACATCCCACCCCCATGCTCAGTGATCGTTCTGATGTCCTTAAGCCGCCACCTTCCCATCCGGAGGGGGAGGGGGGCTCATTTCCCCCACACCAGGGGCACACTGGCCCTGCTCAGCTCCTTTCTCTCTGTCAGCAGCTTTCGGCAATTTCCCAGACAGCGTTTCCTTCCCTTCATTTCGCAGCTTGAATCTCTGGGTCCTCGCTCCTGTTTTGAACCCCCAGCTCCCTGGAGCCCCCAAGCCCCCCAAGTAGCTGTACCCCCAGGGGGACCAAGGCCACACTTCTCACACCCAAAACCATAGGCACATGGGTCAGGGATCCATCCAGGTGAACAGACAGTCTCAAGAAGGGAAGAACCCCCCTCAAGTCACCCCCTCCCCGAATTTGGGTGTGCTCGAAGGCACAGGAGCAGGAAGGACCAAGTGTTTTCTCACCCAGATACTGGGATGCAGCCTCCATCTCCCCAAAACGTGCAGTTGGTGCAAGGAGGGTGGGTGGGTCCTGCTGGGTGTGCTGAAGGGGCTCCCTCCCCAGCGCACCCACCCCAAGGTCTGGCCGCAGGATGGAATATGCAGCCGAGCTCTTGGGGCTCCCACTGCCAGCGGGGCAAAGGGACACAGGGAAGGGGGGACTCCAACCCCCCAGACAAACGGAACCCCCATACATTCGCAGGATATCGCACCCCCAAATGCCCCAGGACAGAATGGACTCCCAGCCCGAAGCCACCAATCCCCTGGGTACCCCTTTCCCTGGGGTTGCTCACAGTGTCCTGGACAGTCCCCATGGTGCGGCCCCGGCCCTGGCGCGGCCGCGGGAGGGGGGGGGGGGGCAC
>VYXC01009550.1:264389-290759 GCA_013397175.1 Platysteira castanea
CGGGCTCCCGCCGGGACCCACCCCCCCCCAACCCGGTGCCTCCTTCCTACGTGAATCTCAGCGTGTCCCCAAGCCTCGAGTGGGGAGGTGCTGTCGTCCCCCGCCCCAGGAGCTCCGTTCGTGCCTCAGTTTCCCTATCGGGCTCTCCCCGTGGGGTTCAGAGCCCCCCACCGAAAAGGGGGAGACAAGCGGATGCAAACGTGCTCGGGAAAGCCCCCTCCACCCCTGGTGCGGGAAGGGATGGGGAGTCCATCAACCCGCGGTCCCATCGCCCCCTACCCCTCAGAGCTCCGAGCACGGCGAGTCGAGAGCGCCGGCTCCCAACCCTGCCCCACAGCACAAACACGGAGACCCCCACCACCCCCGGACCGAGTGGGAAGGGAGGCCGCGGGAATGGGGGTCCCGGGTGGGAGAGGAGGTGGGTCGCGTGCCGTGCTGTGGGAGGGGAGGAGGGTTGAGGGTCCCGGGTGGGAGAAGAGGTGCTTGGGGTGGGGGTCCCCAGAAGCAGGGCAGGTGAATCGGGTGCCCCAGGTGTCAGGGACGTGGGTCGGGGGTCCCAGGTAGGAGCGGAGGCGAGTCTGAGTTCCCGGGTGGGAGGGGAGGTGGGTTGAGGGTCCCAGGTGGAACGGGAGATAGCTGGCATGGGGGTCCCGAATGGGAGGGGACGCGGTTGGGATGGAAATCCGGGTTGAGAAGAGAAGGGTCCCGAGTGGGAAAGGGGTGCGGGGGACCCCTCAGGGTGGAGATCCCGACGTCCCTACCTGTAGCGCCTCGGGGCCGGGAGCGGCGTCCCCCGCCCGCAGGAACCCGCGGCTGAAAAAGCGAAGGAGCGCGATGAGGAGCCGTGGCACCATCCCGGCACCATCCCGGTCCCGCGCACCCCCGCACCGCCCGCGGGCTGCGGGCACGCCCCCGCCGCGACACGCCCCGTCACGGTACGTCCGATCACGACACGCCCCGCACCTGTCGCGCGGGGCAGCGGCTCCGCGGGGTTCTAAGAAGCGAGGATGGGCGGGGGAGTGTGGGGTGGTGAAGGGGGAACCCGGGGCTGGGCGCTCGCCCAAGTGGGGAGAGCACCAGGGCACCGCTCCCCAGTTTGGGTGGCCCCGCTCTGGGGCGCGGGGCTGGCAGTGCTCTCCTATGGGGCGGGTACCGGGTGTGCCCTCACGGGTCTGGCATCTAGGGGGGCAACAATCCCTCTCCTTGTTAAACCCTCCCCTCGTGGGGATAGGGCCAGGAGTTGCCCCCTTGCCCCTTCTCCCTTCTGGGGCGTTTCACCTCCCAATCCGCTCTCCCGCCCCGCGCAGTCTCCAGATAAAGCGACCCCTGCCCCCTTAAAGGCTGCGCCTCACGTTTGGGTTGGGGCGGTCTTCCACTCATCCTCACTGATGGGGGGGCCGGAATCTCACTCCGTCCCTTGCTCTGGGGTAACTGTGATGCAGGGCTTAGTACAGAAAGTCTTCCCTGCCCCCCATCCCGTAGGATACTGAAGGGGTCCTACCCGGCATCCCTCTCTTGGATAGGGAGGGACTCCCATCTTGGGCACCTCTCACAGGGTCTGTTCGCCCCCACCCTCCTATAACCCCCCACTGCCTTCAGTGAGGAGTGACACCTCCTCCCCTTCCCTCCCCTCCCCCCCAGAGGCAAGTACCAGGATTTGGGGGTGCTGCCCATACCCCACTGGCCCCAGGGAATCCGCATGGAGGATCGACCTGCTCAGCCGTCACACGATGGCCACATGGCACGCGGTGAGAGGGACACCTTCAGCGCGACAATCTCCATCCCTCCCTCTCCTCCTCCTCTGGGCAGAGGAGGAAGTTCTGATCTGGAGGAGGATGGCCTGCTCTTCCTCCACATCCCGGGACTCCCCTATCCCCAGGCACTCACGTGTCCCTGCACCCCTGCATCCTTGCCCCTCCATGTCCCCGTGTCCCTGCAGTCCTCTGTCCCACTCCCCTGTACCCAGGCACTACCGTGTCCCTGCACCTCTGTGTCCCTGTCCCCAGGGTGCTCTTCAGGGACAGGGTGCTCTGGGGTTTGGCTGGTGGCTCGTAAGGACTCGACCTTCTCGCATCGTCTCGCAACCCTCGTTAGGACAGGTCGTGACAAGGAAATGCCACCTCGAGGCGGGGGCCAAGCAGGGAAGGGTTTAGGGATACTCTTCATGCTGCACCCTCCATCTGGCTCCCCGCACCCCGATCCCCGGGAGCCGGGCCGGGCATCCTGGAGAAGGGTCAGGGTGGCCAGTGGAGCCGCGGGGCCATCTAGTGGCCAGAGCCACCGGGGCCCCCTGGGTGGCTGATCCCGGGCACCCTGCCGCAGCAACCCCGGCCTCAGGGTGGTCCTGCCCCTGGGGGTGACATAGGGAGACGGGCATCTCTTCCCGGGGGGTGGCACAGGACCATGAGTACCTCAACCCGACGCAGCTCCCCCGGGGCAGCGTCTCACAGAGCCCATCGTCCTGACTAGGACACGACCAGAGCCGCCAGATCTCCAAGATCAAGGCATAGAATCTCCCGCTATGGGTTCACCCTGCTGCAGGGACCAAGTGTCACCCCAGCCTGGACATGTCCTGCTGGCACGGATGCAGGTCCGGGGGTCCATGAATAAAGCAGATGCCCGGTGGGAATAGCAGATTCCCTGTGGGGCCGGCAGCGGGAACACCCCAAGGAGCCAGGTGCTGGCAGGATCCATGACAAACCTGGCACATTCCTGTCACCAGAGCCACCCACGGAGCAGCTCACAGCCAACATAGCTGCCCAGGGAACACAGAGCCATTGCTGGGCACAAGGACACAGCACGGAGCTGTCCCCAGTGCTCGCCCAGGGGTGCCTGGGGGCAGGGGGTGGCACACAGGGGTGCAGGGACACAGGAGCTGCAGACACATGGGGGGAGCTGGGAGCAAGTGGTGGCATACAGGGGTATAGGAACAAAGGCCTGGGGACAGAGAGTGAGACACAGGTACAGGGACACAGGGAAATGGAACATGGGTGCAGGGACATTGGGGTGGAGGGACACAGGAGCAGGGACACAGGGACATGGCAGTGCAGGGACACAGGAGCACCTGGAGACAGGGGAGTGGGACATGGGTGCAGGGATGCAAGAGTGCAGAGACTTGTGCTGCAGTACTGCCGCTGCATCCACACGTCATTGCTCATCTCCCGGTCAGTTTATTAATGACCCGGGGTAGTTATGAGCTGTTCCCTGGCTCTTCTGTGTGCCTCTGGAATGGCATCCCTTGGATGGGAACATCACAGCAGTCAGATGGACACACACAGCCTCAGAACCCGGCCCTGGAGCTGCTGGGGAATAACTGTAGGTGCTGAGGAGAGGCAGCAGTGTGGGCTTTCCAGCTGGGCTTCCCACATTTCCATCCACCCTGTAGTTTTCCCTTGTTCCCAACCTGGGGTGGATCAATTGGCGCTGTGCATCCTGTCTCTTCCTGGGAACTTGGGGAGCAGCCACCCCGCATCCCATCTGGAGGGTGTCTGATGCCATCAATGGGAGCAAAGTTCATGCAGGCAAGTAAATATTAACCCTTATTCCATGGTAATGGAATATTCCACACCAAAGACACAGAGATAAACCCCACTTCAGGTTTTCCCTGGGAGGTGCTGGCAGCAGGATTTTGGGGGGTTAAGGCACCAAGATGAGCCTTCACACTCTGTGTAACCCTGAAATCCCATTTCTCTCCATCCCTAGCAACTGCAGCAGCCTGCCCCCAGAGCAGCATCTGTGGGGATGCTGGATATACTGGGAGCACTGAGATGGGAGAGCGGGGCGGGAGGGCAGCATAGCTGGCTGCTCCCAGCTGCACCAGAACTGCTGAGAGTCATGTAGGATCAGCAATGCTCCATTAAACTGTGGCACCGGGATGGACGCAGGGCCAGATCCTGGCTCTGGGGAGGCACAGGCTGGAGCATCCCTGTCCTCTGGGGAAGAAGGGGACACGCAGTGGCCAATGCAGCTGGCACGCGGGGCTGGGGTCCTGCCCATGGAACAGAGATGACTGAGACTCGACTGAGATTGGGGGACATGGCCACTAATGGACCTGCTGATCTGTGAATGAATTGGGGTGTTATTACACTGGAGCTGCTAATCCAAGGTACACTGACAGCTGTAAATCCCATCAGAAATCAATCCATCTGTTCTTCTGCTCTGCACTAATCCCCACAATGGCACCTGATCAATATCCCATTTACTGCTCTGTGGTTTCCCCATGGATAAATCCCACCCAGTGCCTGGGACAGAGCTGCAGTGCCCAAGCGGGGCAGGGAATGTTGCAGGGCAGGGAATGCTGTGGCATCCCTTGCCCGAGCGATGCCAGGCACAGTGCTGGGGGTGCTAGGAGGCTCCATGGCACCAGGTGGGTTCATGGCATGGACCTGCTGGGAGCAGCAGGAGAGTTGGGAATGTGTGGAAGCAAGGAAGAGCTGTGCCTGCAGTTGTTGATAGGTGTGCATGTGTGTGAGTGTGTGTGTGCACCACTGTCACCCCCAGAAATCTCCAGCACCCTGTCAGGGTGGGATCCAGGATCCAGGTGGATCCCTTGATCCACCACAGGAGCCACAGCCCAGGATGATCTCAGGCTGGGCAAGGATGGGGCGTGCCCTGGCACCAGCCCCTCCACAGGGATGGCCCCCAGAGGTGCCAACTGCAGGGACGTGGTTGCATCAGGTCTGGGGCTTGGGCTGTCATTGGATTCAAAGGGGTGAGGAAGGGATGAGGAAGTCCTATGCTCTTCAATATCTTTATTAATGACTTGGACACAGAACTGGAAGTTCAGACTAAGCAACTTCGCAGACAATAAAAAATGGGGAGGGGCTGTTGACAAATTGGAGAGTTGGACAATCACCAAGTGTGTGAAGTGCAGCAAGGATTCTGCACCTGGAATGGGGCAACCCCGATGTGCGCACAGACTGGGGAATGAGATGCTGGGAAGCAGTGTCATGGGAACGGACCTGAGGGTGCTGGCAGACAGTGAGTTGAACATGAGTCACATGAGTCACACCCGTGTCCTGGGAGGCATCAGGGCCAGCATCGCCAGCTGAGCGAGGGAGGGGATTGTCCTGCTCTGCTCTGCACTGGGGCAGCCTCACCTCGAGGGCTGGGGGCAGTTTTGGGCACCATGAGATAAAAAAAACATTAAGCCACTAGAGAGCGTCTGAGGAAGGGCAGCGAGGATGGTGAAGGGCCTTGAGGCGAAGCCGTGTGAGGAGTGGCTGAGGTCCCTTGGTCCGTTCAGCGTGGAGAAGAGGAGACTGAGGAGAGGCCTCACTGCAGTTACAACTTCCTTGTGAGGGGAAGAGGAGGGGCAGGCACTGATCCCTTCTCTGTGGTGACCAGTGACAGGACCCGAGGGAATGGCCTGAGACTGTGTCAGGGTAGGTTTAGGTTGGATATTAGGAAAAGATTCTTTACCCAGAGAGTGATTGGACACTGCAACAGGCACCCCAGGGCAGTGGTCACAGCCCCAAGCCCGACAGAGTTCAAGCAGCATTTGGACAGTGCTTTTGGGCACGTGGTGTGACTCTTGGGGGTGGCGTTGTGCAGGGCCAGGAGCTGGACTTGATGATCCTTGTGGGTTCCTTCCAACTGAGCAGATTCTGCGGAGGGATGACAAAGGGATAAGGAAGGGCCCAGCTGATTAAGTGATACCACTGATGAGTAAGTGATGGAGCCCTTAGAGGGTCTCTATGGAGACAGTTCAGAGCACGGCGGGGGCTGGGGGGCCACCAGCAGCCCACACGCACCACAGGGCTAATTATGGGGACAAATGTGATGGCAGAGCCCTGCTGATCCCACTATAGTGGTCGGGTTCCTGTGGGGCTGAGACGGCTCTTGGCTCTGTTTGCATACCTCTCTCCCCGTTCTTTGGCTGCTTTCCCAGCTGGCTCAGACAGTCCTCATGGGCAAGCTTTGGCCAGGGTGACCACCAGCATCTTCAGCCTGGCTAGTGGGATTTCATCTTCTGAGTCACACACACCCTGTCCCATGAGAGCATCTTGTGTGGGCAGGGACAGAGCACATCCCCACTGCACCCTCAGAAGGGTGAGGGAGAGGGGTCATCCATGGGGACAGCCTGCATCCAGGGGGTTAGCATATGCCGTGGTGAGAGCACCCATCCAGGGGGACAGTGTGTATCCAGGGGGACAGCATGTGTCCATGGGGGCAAACTGAATACAGAGGCACAGCATGTATCCAAGGGGACAGCGTGTGTCCATGGGGACAAACTGAATCCAGGGGGACAGAGTGTATCCATGGGGACAGCATGTACCCAATCAGGACAGCGTGTATCCATGGGGACAGCATGCATCCATAGAGACAAGTGTGTCCATGAAAACAGCCTGAATCCCAGAGGACAGCATGTGTCCATGGGGGACAGCCTGAACCCAGAGGGACAGCATGTGTCTAGAGGGACAACCCACATCCAGGGTGACAGCGTGTATCCATAGGGACAGCCTGCATTCATGGGACCAGCATGTGTCCATACAGGTGACATCCATGAGGACAGCGTGCATCTGGGGGACACCCCGTGTCTGGAAGGACACTGCACACCTGGGGACAGCATGTGTCATGAGGGAGAGTAGGTGCCTGAAAGGACAGCATGTGCGCAGAGGGACAGCATGTTTGACAAGGGACAGCACTTGTCCATAAGGACAGGGGTTGCCTGGAGGGATAGGATGTCTCTGGAGGGACACATGGATTTTGGGGAAAGCACGTGCCAGAGTGAGAGCATGCAGCAGGAGAAGGGACAGCAGGTGCCTGTGGTACAGCATGTACTGGGGGGTACAGCAGCCCCCGGATATGCAGTGCCACACCACTATTCTAGGTGGCCCAGCAGCAATAAGGAAAATCCCAGCCCAGCCCAAGTATATGGAGGACAGGAATTTACTGCCAGATTAAATAAAAGATGAGGAGATGATATCCTCTGGCACTGGCTGTGTCACTCTGAGCTGACCCCACTCCAGCTGCAGGACATGAGGACTTGGCCACCAGCTCTCACTCATCCTTGCCACTCTCCTTGGCCCCTTGTTGAGGGGTAGGGTTGCTGCCAGGTGACAATGGAGTGTGGTGCCACCATGAGCACCCAGGGATCTGTTCAGGGACAGAGAAGCAGGCCTAGTTCCCACCAGCTTGGAGACCCCAAAGAAATGTGGCACACAAGGAATAGGGTCCCTGTCCCTGTGCTGGTACCTGATCCCACAGGATTCTCAAAAGCGGGCAGGAATGATAATGTCACTTAAGAAAGGGATGTTCCAAGCCTTGACTTCGGGGATGCTCTAAGCCCTGTTCCAATGGGTGCTCCAAGCCCAAAGCCCCAGGGATGCTCTGAACCCTGATCCCAGGGGTGCTCCGTGCCGCAATCCCAAGGATGTTCTGAGCCCTCTTCCTAGGGATGCTCCAAGCTCTGGGCCCCCAAGGATGGTCTGAGTGCTGATCCTGGGGCACTCTGAGCCCTGACCCCAGGATGCTCTGAGCTTCTCTTCCAGATTCCTCTTCCAGCTTCCCACTCATGTCCCCACGATTTTCCTCCGCACTCAGGACAGCTTTCCATGGGCATCCCTTGGCATCTGGATGCTTGCTGCCACTGTCTCGCCTGGCACCTGCCTGCTCCAATTCTCTCTCATCATCTCTTCTGCTAACAAAGCAATCACTCCCCAATTTAACCTGGATTAAAGCAGGATTGCTCACACGCTCCCTTGCTAGTTCTCTTCCAATTAATTTGTTCCTCACTTTTATTTCCTAATTAATTCTTCAGGCTCTTTGGCAAGGAAACAACAGTGGTGCCCAGGGTCTCAGGAAGGGATCAGGATTAATTATCCCAGTGGGAATGAGGAGAGGGGAAGCGAAGCAGGGGCTTAGCCCAGGATGGGGACATGGATCTGGGGTGAGCAGTATTCCCTGGACCACCCATAAGCATCCCATACAAAGGAGGGCCATGGGATGAGGGACCCACAGCTTTCATCATTTCCATATTCCCTTGGGGATGTCACAGGGACGAAATCCTCACAGAAACCGATATGGTGCCTCTGGGGGAGTCACCCTGGGGCAGGTTGAAGTGGGGGGCCAAGTCCTGCAAGGGTTAATGCACAGTACAGCACAGGGTGTTGGAGCTAAAAATACTGTGCCTTTCTTGGGATTTGCTCCAATGACTCATTCCTTTCCGTAATTTATTGCTCATTACATAATCACTTTCATTTTCAGCCAGAGAAAAATGGATTTTTTTCCCTTTTTCTTCTGTTTTTTTTAAATGAAAAGGGCATTTTAGCACATGAGCACCAGCCATTTTCCAATTCTTCCTGGCATCTTCCTGGCAAAGGGTGGGATGCTGCCGCCAGCTCCAGCCTTCATCTAAAGACTCCCAAGACTGTGGTGGGCACTGGGGTCTGCTAAAGAGGGAATGGGGGATGAGGGGCCTCTGGGTGCTGGGAGTACCCTGGGGGCAGTTCAGTGGGAGGTCTGGGATGGGATGGAGGGGCCGGATCCACCCATTGTGCCCATTGCCCAGCCAGCTGCAAGGCTCCAGCTGTGTCCCAGCAAACCCAGTTCTGGGTCCCAGCAAGCCCTGATCTATGTTTCAGCAATCCTAGTGCTGCATCCCAGCAAGCCCAGTGCTGCATCCCAGCAAGCCCAATATGGTGCTCCAGCAATTTGAGCATCACGGCCCAGCAATCTCGGTGTCATATCCCAGCAAACCCAGTGCTATGTCTTAGCAATTCTGGGGTTGCATCCCAGCAAGTCCAGTTCTGTGTCCTAGCAAACCACTGGGTTTGCTGCATCCCAGAAATCCCAGTGCTCTGCTCCACTGAGGCCAATACAGTGTTCCAGCAAGCCCAGTGCCATCTCCAAGGAAGTCCAGTGGCATGGCCTAGCAAGCCCAGTACTGCATCCCAGCAATCCCTTTGCGGCATCCCAGGGAGTCCAGTATCATGCTCCAGCAATTCCACTGCTACTTCCCAACAAACCAAGTGCTGTGTTTAAACCCAGAACTGTGTCCCAGCTAGGCCAGTACAGTGCCCCAGCAATCCCAGTGCCATGTCCCAGCAATCTAAGTGTCTGCCAGCACAGCTGTCCCCACCAAACCAGGGTAGGGTACTCCACTGGGGAATGGGGTCTCTGGCTCAGGCCCTGGCTGGGACTGGGAGGATCTTCTGGCAGGGAGGTGAGAACCCCACTCTCTGCCAGCCCCCCCTGCCACCTCCACAGGGGGGGCAGGAAGCCTTGTGTTTGGAGCTGCAGCCTTGGAATTAACTGCGCCAAATGTTTTATTTGTGTAGAAACGCAATTATGTTAATTAAAGCATATCTGTAATTACAGCACTTAGTGGCCTAGAAGTGCACAAGTGACTCTGGTGACTTTGGAGAAGCTGGAAGGCTGGAGGGTGGCTTGGCCCTGGTGCCAGAGAGCTCTGTGGCAGGGCAAGCAGCAGTGTCCCCATGGGGTGACAGTGGTGACCCCAGTGCCTGTCCACTCTGCTGGGGATGGTGCAGTGAGATGGGATCTCAGTACCCACAGTCACATCCTGACCAAGCCACAATCCTGCTGCTCTGGCAGTGAAGGTAAAAGGAAGGATATGCCTCCAGCACCTCAGGGATGAGGGAACAGGAAGAAGATGGGTATCTGAGTGGACAGTAGTGCCTGGGCAAAGGAGGTTGTCCCGGTTCTGCAAGCAGCAGGGGCTCGAGAGTGTATCTGTGAGGGGAAAATAAATGGGAAGCAGAGAAAGAAGACAGCTGGAGCAGCAGCCAACCAGCCCATGAAATGGCTGGGATCACATCCCACAGTCTCCAGGCAAAGGGAAGGAGGGAGGTGGCATCTGTCCCCACCTCAGTAGAATGCTCATTGTGGCAGTGTGTTATGGGAGGATAAGGACCCCCATGGGAGGGAACATGGTCTAGGGCCGAGGAGGGACACAGGAGAGCCTGGAGCAAGGGAAGCAGCAAGGGCGGGGCATGGTGCTCTGGCATGGATAGGGCGCTCCAGGATCCTCACACACCCAGACACCTTTCCTCCATCGGCAGAGCAGCCAGCCTCCCAGGCCAACACCTGCCAATGCATTTTCCATCTTCCCCAGCCTCCAGCAGTGACAGAAAATTGCCTGTTTTCTGCAATTCCTCAGTCCAGAGCCAAAATATTTCACTAGAGCTGAAGGATTTCACCCCGCACATCCACAGGACAGATCCCAGTGTGGGCATCACTCTGGCATCTCCAGGCAAGACAGGCAGGGATGGCTGCTGAGCTGCCATGTTTCATTTGAAGCCATCGTGAGCCCTGCTAATTCCAGACCTGTATAATAATGGGCAGGTGCTGCAGGACGCTGGGCAGTGACAGAGCAGCTGGCAGGAGCATGGCGGGAAGGGGACCGGTGGCACCAAAGCTTTGCCGGGTGGGATTTATTTGCTGAGCAAACGTGTGGAGGCTGTTGATCCGGCTGCAGAAGGCTGAGCCCTGTTTGCTTGGCAAACACACTGCTCTGGGTGCTCCACCCTGGAGCATCAGGTCCTATGCAGGCAGCTGCCCCCACTGCCAGGCTGGGAGAGCGGCTCCCAGGGCTGCCAGGAGCCACAGGCATGCAGCTGGCCTCAGGGATAGCGCTGAAAAGCCCGGCAGCCCTGCAAGGCTGCAAATCCTTGTCCCCACTGCATGGCAGCCCTGCAAATCTTGATCCCTGTTGCATGGCATCCCTGCAAATCCCACCACCACGGGGACCTCCAAGCAAAGCCACCAGCACCTCAAGGGAGCCAAACCAGGCAGAAGCATAGCAAGGTGAGAGAGAAAACACACAGTTACCGTGAATCCCTGGGGAATTGTCCTTGGATAAATGCAGCACTACAGATGCTGCCAACTCATCTTTCAATTAGTCCATTTAGTAGATAACTAGAAGGGGAAAAAAAGCTGCAGTTCATGGTGGTTCAGCATGTGTTCATCATCTACCCTTTGCTTTTTTTTTCTTTTCCTGCATTTTTCCCTTAAAAATAGTGGGAATAGAGCAGGAGCCAGGATCCTGCCTCTGCTTTCCATGCCCCATGCTTTCTGGGAACTACAGCCCCCCAGAAGCAGGGATCGTCTCCCAAGCAACACCACAGATTTCTCACTAGATTCTCCATCTGTGAACATGGCACAAGTGGGAGCCGCTCACTGGGCCAGGACCTCTTCCCAAATGATCCAAATATTCCCAGAAGCCAGAGTTAGTGCAGGGAGTGGGGACCATCTGTGGAGGGACAAAAGAGGACACAGCTCAAAGCCACTCACGCCTTGGAGGCTGACCAGGGTGAGAGTGGCTCTGTCTGACACTTTCAACCCGTTTCCCAGAGCTGAGTGGAGCTTTTAACTTCAGAAGCCTCAGCTTTCCCTGAGAGGAGGGGAGGGGGCAACTGGGGATGGGGATTGGCTGTGCAGACTGCCAGTGGTGGGGCTGATGTGGATACTGGGGGAGAGATGGAACCAGCAGGGAGATGCAGGTCAGGCCCGGGACAGGCATGGAGATGCCACATGGAATCACGGAAACAGAACTGCTGAGGTTGAAAAAACCCTCTGAGACCATCGAGTCCAACCGTTCCCCCAGCACTGCCAAGCCCACCACTAACCCAGGTCCCCAAGTGCCACATCCACACAGCTTTTAAATCCCTCCAGGGATGGGACTCCATCACTGCCCTGGGCAGCCTGTGCTGCACCTTTTCAGGGAAGGAATTTTCCCTAATATCCAAATTAAGCCTCCCCTGGTGCGTCCTTCTGGGTTGGTCCCTGGCACAGCCAAGATCCCACTGGTACTGGGACCAGTGCCGGAGCATGTCAGGCTTTTAATCTTCGATCACGCTTTCCATTAATTAATGGCTTTTCTGTGGTTGAACTGCTGGCTCCAGCTTCCCTGCCACACTGTGCCTGGACAGAGCACTGGTGGGAGGGCTGGCAGCCAGGTGCCACCTGAGAAGAGTCCCCAGCCTTGTCCTCTTCCCTGTGTCACAGACCCCATGACAGGGCTGGTTCAGGAGCCGGGATCCAACTGAACTGCACAGGTAAGGACAGAAACAGGGTTCCCAGAGTGTCACCGTGGTCCCTCCTGGGAACATGGGGGCTCTCTGCAGTGCCTGCAGATTTGGGGTTGCAGGAGGAAGGGGTCTGGGGGACATAAATGGGGTCCCCCTGCCCACGCTTCAGCTCTCCACACTCTCGGCTGGCACATGGAGCTCCCTCCAGGCTCTGTGCACGGCAGCACACACCGTGCCTGACTCTGCACTTCTCACCAGCCCACGGACCTGCTGTCCCTGTCCCTGTCCCTGCCCGTGCGGCGGGGGAGAGGGGGTTCTCCAGCAGCGCCAAGCCCCCACCTTCGCAGAGCCCTCCATCTTCACCAAAACAGCATACCCACACACCCCAGGAGCCAGCTCCCACGCGATTCCTGGGGGATGAGACCTTCTTTCCATCTCTGCATTCTCACAGGAGCAGCACAGTGGGACAGGTTGCTTCATCTCCTCGAAGAGAGGGAGATGGTCACAGCTGGACATGGGGGCCCCAAGGCCATGTCTCTGGCATCACCCTGAACCCTGGGTTCTCAAACCATGTGGAGCTACTGGCACTGGTGGCCCCTCCACCTGGTCCGCAGCATGGCACAACACAGCACGAATCCTACCCCAAGCAGTTCCAGGTGTGTCCTGTTGATCTGGTAGGTGCAGGATCAGAGACAGGTGCCTGACAGGGGCCCACAGCCATTCCCAGGAGCATAATTCTCCTGGAGACAGTCAGACCCAACAGCAGGCCCCCTCAACCTCTTCCTAAGGCTAGTGGGGTTCATTATACCCAGCTCTCACCATGAGCAACTCATTTCCTGCAGCATCCTCTGGTGTGAATGCTCACCCAGCTCTGCTGCTGCATCCTCCTGCATCTCGGACCAAAGGAAACCAGCACCCAAAAGGCACCTTAGTGCCCTTGGGCTGATTTTGGGGAATGCTTGGCCCTCAGCAGTTTGGCCGGCATTTCCACATGGACACTTCTCATGCTTCAAGACCTGCTTTGTCCACACCCAGCATCATTTTTCCTCACTTGGGCTTTAGCAGAACACTCCAGTTTTGGGGGTTTCATCCAGCAGTGTTGCTGACTCAGCATCTGTCCCACTCCCCAGTGAGGCCAGGACAGCTGGGAGACAAAACCAAACCAGGTGACAGGCCCCAGCCAGGCTCTGGCTCAGCTGAAGGGGGAAAAACATGGATGGGAAGGCCACGAGGCTGTGCTGATGGGGAAAATGGAGCATATTCTGCTGAGGGAGCATGGGGGGCACTTCATGCCTTTGTCCTGGCAGACTCAGCACTAAGTCCAGTCTAGCACTAACCCTAACGCTAGTCATAGACCTAACCATAAACCTACGCCTAGCCATAGCTCTAACCCTAAACTTAGACCCAGCCTAGCTCTAAATCTAAACCTAACTATAACCCTAACACTAAACTAAGCCTTAAATCTAGCTCTAACACAGTGGTAACACTAACTTTCAGCATAGTTCTAACCCTAGCCTTAAATCTAATTCCAGGCTAATGCTAACACTAAACCTAAGCTTAAACCTAAGCATAAATCTAAAATTAATCATAGTCCTAATACTAACCTGAGCTTTAAACTTAGCCATAGACCTAACACCAGTCCTAGACTTAACCCTAGCTCTAACACTAATCTTAGCTCTAACCTGACCCTGAATCTTTTATCTTAGCCCTAGACCTAACCCTAATGTAAACTTAGCCTAAGCCTTAACATTAAACATATCCCTAACCCAAACACTAGCCCTAAACTTGATTGTAGCCCTAAACCCAGACCTAAATTTAGCCCTAGCTTTAGCACAAGCTCTGATTCTAATCTTAGCTCTACCCCAACCTTAGCTCTGACCCTGACCTTAACCTTAATCTTAGATCTACCTCTAGCCTTAAGCCCTGACCCTGACCCTAATCCCAACCTCAGGCCCAGCCCCAGCCCCTCAGCAGCCAAAGAAAGGCCAAGCTGCACCCCTGACGTGCTGCAGAAGGACCAAGGGGGTCCCCACATCCTGCAGCTCCCCAGGATGTTCATGCTCAGGATCCAAGACCCTCCTCCCAGCACCCGCAGGAGTTCCTGGCTTGAGCAGCTGACAATCAAATTCTTGAAAATTGCCATCACCCTGCCTGAGTCAGGAGATCAGGGACTCTGGCACTGTTCCCCATCACTAGCACCACCTTCCTCGACCCTAGTTTCTTACTTAAAGCCTTCATGGCTTCCACCTGCTTTTTCCATGCAGGAAGGATGTTGCCATCCAGCTGTCTGTGATCACACTAGTAAAAAACATGGGGAAAGACCCCATTTTGGGGAGAGCAAGGGAAAACACAGCAACACCCATGGCCTATGTCCTTCCAGCCAGGCTCAAGCCAAGTATTGGCTTGAGGACAGGGCTGTGGAGACATCCTCGCTGCAGGCATAGGTACACAGGACAGCTCTGGTGTGAGGGTAAACCCCAAAGCACCAAGAAGCTGCACACACATCCCAAAGCATCACCACCAAGTAGCAACTTCCTTACCAGGCTGATCGATGCCACCGCTTGGCAGAGCTCCATGCCTCAGAGCCAGGCTGGGGACCATCAGACCAGCCAGGGCTGCAAATCCCTGTATTCCCAACTTCTGGCTGCCCTGCCTGTTTTTGCCCTCACAGGCAGTAGAATCAGGGCTCTGCTGAAAGGGGGTGAGATTTAGTGTGCCTGTCCACAACGAGGGGTTCGCATGGAGGCTTTCACTGGAGCATCAGCATCCTCACGCCATAGCAAGCAGACAATGAATTTCAGGGGACATGGACAGGTCACCCACCAGACCCCACTCCACAGCCAAGAGAAGCACAGCCACATTCAGCTGGCAACAGCTCAAGAAAAGAGAAGGGGGAATTAAACCCTCCACCAGTCTCTGCCTTTCAAATACTCCTTATAAATATCTTCTCACTGTCTTCTGAGTCACTCGGCTGAAACGTGCAAGTAACTAACAGCCTGGGAAGGGGCTGGGAAGCAACTGGGAGCCAGGGGAGGCTTCTGGCTAAGTCAGCACTTTGTCCCAGGGCTGCACTGGCAGCTGCTGGCTGCTTTTCCCTCCTTGGGTGGAGAGCACAGGGCTTTGAGGATGACGAAACACATAGTGAGGCTGTCCTCAATGGCCACAATGGGCAGGTTAAGCCCTAACCCAGCCCCAGCCCCAGCCAAAAAAGTCAGGGTTTAATATTTTCAGTGGGAAATGCACCCCACTCCACTTCCAAATCCCCCTCCTTGTTCTATTTGATTTATCACAGAAAATACAAACTGACAAAGACCCAGGCGGCTTGAACCCACCCAAGATTCTCCCAAGTCCTTCCTCCCCTCTGACTCCCCACACCAGTGATGCGGGCAGGCCTCAGAACATGGGTCCAGGAGCAGGATTTGGTACTGGGAGCAGGATTTGGGGATAGGAGTGGACCAAGGGCTGTTGCTGCCAAATAACCAGCCTCAGGGATGTTCCTGAGCCGACACTCAGCAAGTCCCATAGGCTGCCACACTGGTCCATTCCCCAGGATGCTGTGTGGATGACAAGGTTTGGGGACAGCTTCCTACAAGGTGTTTCCAAACACCTTCCTACCCCTTTGTAGACCTTCTTACAAGGCCAGATTGGATGGGAAACAACCTGCTGTAGTGGAAGGTGTCCCTCCCCATGGCAGGGACATTGGAACTGGATGGGCTTTAAGGTTCTTTCCAACCCAAACCAATCATCCCACAACTCGGGCTCCAACCCCTCAAATACCAAATCTTGCTGTCATCGCCCATTGCTGCAAGGCAGCTGAGACCCCCCACCCACCCCTGGCACCTTGGCTGGGGGGATCCAAGCTCCAGGCTGCCTGTTGCCCACACTCAGCAGCCTCTCCACTGCCTGACCCCGCTGCTGCTGGTGCTGCTGCTGCTAATCCTGCTGCTGCTGCTGCTGCTGCTGTGCAGATGGAGCCATGGTAGCAGACAAAGCATCTCCCAACACTCTCTATCCCCCTCACTCCCCCCTCCAGACAGGCCCATCCATTAAGGAGGACAGGAGAAAGCTGGACAGGCAGAAAGTCCCAGGCAGCTCCGGGCCCTGCTGGCATTTCTGTCCATAGCCCAGCGCAGCTCCCGGTGAGCCACGTGGGACCAGGGAATGAGACAAAAGCAAAAGCAAGGACCAGGGTCAGAAGGGAGCAGGAGGAAAGAGGGATTCCCAGAAACTGCTGCTGCATCCACCTCTGCCCCCAGGGAATCCTGCATTCAGCCCTAGATGGATGCTCAGCCACCCAGCACCCCCAACGCAGCACAGCTCACGGGGAATGTGCAGGGCTCTGCTGGAGATGATGGCCTGGGCACACTTGGTGAGAGTCCTCACTAACAGCCAGAATCTGGCCCGATTACCAACACTGCCAAACAACTGGCTATTCTAAAGCTGAAGATGCTCAGGGAGATTCCCCAGGGTGATGGAGGTGGAAATTCCTCACTCCCCCTGGAGACCTCCCATGGACAGGTGCAAGGTTCTGGGAAGCTCCTGGCATATGCAGAATGCAGGAAGCTTCCAGCCAGGAGTTTCCCTTCCATTTTCCCTGCCAGGCACCTCCTGGCTCCAGGGCTGGGTGCCCAGGTGAGTGATCCTGAAGAGCCCCAGTTATAAGGGTAGGAACAGCCTGAGGCTTTGAAGAACCTGGAGAACATCACCTAAGAACCCAAACAATGGGGACCAGGTTAAACTCATTCCACTGAACCCCTTTCCCTGGCAAGTGAGTGCCTGGGGAGGAGCAGAGCCATCCTGGCCAAACTGACAGGACAATGGAGCGGGTATTTTCCATGGCACTTTACACATGCAGCCCAGGGACTAGCAATAACCATGAAGGGTCTGGGGGGGCTCTCCAGGGGGTTTGACAGCCTGCCTTCACCTTTGCAGGTGCTCCAAGGCCAAGGCCCAGCTCCTGCCCCCCACATCCCAGCCAGTGTTGTGCCCTGAAGGAAGCCCTGACCCCTCCCAGCCTCCGCTGAGCTGGGTCCTTCCCACAGGGATGCTCAGAGCAGCATCTCCTCCTCTGTGTTTTCCATCCGCAGAGCTCAGTAGCTTCTTCCCCAGCCCCAGCTGCTGTCAGATGTTGTGACAGCAGCAGCTCCAGGCACCCTGACATCCCACCCACCGCTAACCAGGTCAGCGTCCACCCGCCCGGGAACACACTTCCAGGCAGGAGAAAAGGAGGAAGTGGGTTAAAATGTGACCTGGATAATGCTGCACCTGCATCCCCTTGCAAAAAGTGCACCATGCACATGGGAGAGCTGGGCCAGCACTGGATGCCGGCCTCACGCAGCATTGCCAGCCAGCATCGAACACCGCAGGGCTGGAGTGGAGGCAGGGAGCAGGCAGCACCCCTCCCCACAGCACTAACCTCACCACTGCAACCCCTCCAGGGAGCACTGCAGGGCCAAGGGCATCATCCTCTGACAGCTCTATATACCCCTTGGGCTTTACAGGAACAGGGACAAATATCTATGAAGGACGTATCCTGGGTAAAAGGGGGAAGCATCTGGACTCACCATTCCTACCTTGCCTGCCTGGGGCAGCTTGAGGGGCACAGCAAACACAGCTACACCAATCTTTTCTGTCATCTACTTTTTTTTAAGGCCTTTAAACAGCAGCAGAGACAGGAGGGAACATGGGGATTGCATGGCATTTCAAGACCTTTGTGTGTTTTGCTTAAAGAAAAGGACACGTGCACATGTTCAGGCAGCACCAGGGAAGGATCTCTGCAGGGAACAAAGCACACACAGCACCAGGGAGTGAGCCAGGAGAGCTGAGGGAAGGATGCTGCCTGCAGAGACAGACCCAGCACCCACGGAAGCGTAGGAGGATCAACACCTATTGGGGCCTTGAGAACACAGATAGAAGCCACACACTGAATGTAGGCAAGACAGATGCTGGAGGGTATTTTCTATGGAGAGGGACAAAGTTCTTATCCAAAGGTCAACTCATGAAGGTGTGAAAACCCGGTGAGGGAAATGTATAGCGCTGGGGCAGGAGTGGATGGAAGATTCCCTGCACCCCAGTACTCCTGTCATCACCTAAAGCACCTGCTCCAGGAGACCCGAGGCTGCTCCTGGGCACATTCCAGTGCAGCAATGTGCCCCTGGTTCTGGTGGTCCTGGTGTGTGCTGCCGAGCCAGGCAGTTCAGCCAGAGCCTGAGCATGTGGAGCTGGCACTGCCAGACAAAGGAATCCAAGCACTGAGAAGCCTTTTTGCCGTAAGATGTGTATCTCCTTCCTGTGGTTCAGCTCACCCTCTGGCAATGTGGGATCTGATCCCAGTGGAGTAGGGGGAGAAGGGATTGGGAGCACCCCAGATCTCTTGGTACTCAGGAGCCAGAGCACCCACGTACTGTGAACCGCCCATGCATAGCCTGCTTCCCAGCAGCTGTGGAGCCTCGTGAGCGCTGCACATGCGTGCGCACAGAGACAGGGGTCTCCGCCAGCCCCAGCCAGGCCTGTGGGCGATGGGAATTGAGACACTGCAAGCTTCCCGTTAGCCAGCTCAGCCCCTCTTCCCACGTGGGCTAGTCAGAGCATCACCCCTCCCTGCTTCCAGGGAGCACTGTCATCCCTCAGCAAGGTCACCCCATGCTCTTACACAAAGCCCCTTGTGTCTGCTGCAGCATGAGACCACCATGACCCATGGAGCCCCATTCCCACCTCGCCATATACAGACAGGCACTGTGACACCGGGACCCCCAAATCTGTTTGGTGAGTGGGTGGATGTGCAGGGGGTGGCTTCTCTTGCCCTGTGTGAAGCTGCCGAAACCACAATTCAGAGGCCTGACCTGAATTTCACAAAGTCACCCGGGCCCCCCCTGCAGCCCACCACTGGGCCAGGAGCTTTCCATCCTTGCAGGAAATCATAATGGGATGAGAGTGACGGGGAAACAGGGAGATTCTGTTCAGACCAGTCCTCTGACACAGAAACACCAGTGATGACCTACCCCAGGGCTAATATAGGTGGCAAGTGGGGAACAGGGAGGGGTCGCAGCCTCTTGTCATTTCCCCACCACCCCCTCCCTGACAGCTGTCAGGCAGGAAGAACTTTTTCCTACGTCCCTGATGTCTCCTTTGCTCCTTTGCCCGGCATCACTCCCAGAGCATCCCTCCCTCCCGGCGTGGTCCCCCATCCCCGGTGCCGGCGGGAGGGAACTCACATGTCAGATGCGGCCGCCTGGTACGGCTGGCTCCGGCAGAGGATGGAGTGTCCGCAGCCCTGCCCCATGGCTCCGCATGCTTCGGCAGCCCTCCCAGTCCCGCCGCCGCCGCGCCCGACTCTCGGTGCTGGCTGGGAGCGGAGACTCCCGCCGCGCTCAGCTCGCTGCTGTCACCGANGGGGAGCAGCCGCCTTTGTCTGGAGAGTGTGCACGGGCCCTGCCCTCCCCGTGCTCCCCGCGGGGGCAGCCGTCCCACCCGGCGCCTTTGGCCCTGCTGGGACCACAAGCTCCGTCTACTCGGCTACTGCCCCGGTGGCATCGGCAGTACACAGCACTACTGGGCAGGACTGTTCCCACCAATCCCTGTCCCAGGGGTACTGAGCAGCACTGGTCCCACAGGTTCCTGTCCCAGGGGTACTGAGCTGCCCTAGGCAACACCCGATCCACAGGCAGGTTGCTTTCCCAAGGACACTGAGCAGCACTGAGCAATGTATTTCCTCCTCTGTAAGAGGAAATGGCCTCAAGTTTGTCAGGAGAGGTTTATATTGGACATAAGGGACAATTTCTTCCCCAATACGGTTGTCAAGCACTTTAGGCACCATGCCTCGGGGGGATTTAAAAGCCATGTAAATGTGGCACCTGGGGACATGGTTTAGTGGTGGGCTTGGTAGTGCTGGGGGAATAGTTGGACTCAGTGGTCTCAGACGGCTTTTCCAAATCATGGTTCTGTGATTCTGTAATACTGCACTGGCTCATAAACAGGGGAATGGATGCCCCATAAACAGTCCCAGCCACATGGGTGATCCCCAGCCTGAACTTGCTGATCTCCTGTCCTGGGCCCCATGGGCTGGGGTCTGGCAGGGTGAGCTGTCAGCAGGGTGGGACAGTGTCAGAGAGTGGCTGGAGAAGGATAAAAGTTGCTGCAGTACCAGTGCTGCCTGTGCTCTCCAGCCAAAGACCCAATGCATGGGAGCTGCACTCCAAAGAGGGACCCTGGAGAAGGACACCCATCCTACACTGAATCTGGGTCAGAGGTTTCTATGAAACCTCACACCTCCTGGCACAAGGGGAGCAAATAAAGAAGAAGTAACAGCAACCTGAACTTTCAAAGATATTTAAGCATTTGAACTTCTTCCAGTGCAAGCACTAGAGACAAAGGGTGAAGCTACTAGGGACCAGGTCCTGGACAAAGACTGTGAGGAGATCATCCAGCTGATGAAGGTCTTGGCTCAGGATCATAGAACCACAGAATGGTTTGGGTTGGAAGGGACATTTGAAGCTTCTCCAGTTCCACTCTGCTGCCATGGGCAGGGATATTTTCCACTAGACCAGGTTTCTCCAAGCATCTCTGCTTCCAGTACAGACAAACCCATCCGTGGGATTATTTTTGCTCAGGGACCTGGTTGTACATTGTGGGTAATGAAAAGAGATGGAACAACATGTTGTGTACCGCAGAAATCTGATTGTTGGATGAAAATCATNGTCTGTCAGACTAAAGCCACTCCCCGTTGTCCTGTCACTCCAGGCTCTTGTCCAATATCCCTCTCCAGCTTTTTTGGAGTTCCTTTAGGCAATGGAAGGGGCTCTAATGTTTCCCCGAAGCCTTCTCTTCTTCAGGATTAACACCCCCAGCTCTCTCAGCCATAGCAGGTATGCCCACAGGAGATGTGTTCCAGTCCTCAGAGTATCTCCGTGGTCTCCTCTGGACTCCCTTCAGCAGCTCCATGTCCTTCCGATGCTGGGGCCCCAGAGCTGGAAGCAGCACTGCAGGAGAGGTCTCACCAGAGCAGAGCAGAGCAGAGTAGAAGAATCCCTTCTTTACCTGCTGCTCACACTCTTGGGGATCAGCCCAGGACACAGGGGGTATCTGGGCTGTCAGTGCACATGGCTAGGGCATGCTGAGCTTTTCATCCATCAACACCCTCAAGTCTTTCTCCCCAGGGCTGGTCTCAATCCATTCTTCCCCCCAAGGGAAGGGATTTTGTGTTTGTGTTTGGGATTATCTCAATCCAAGTCCATGACCTTGCACCTAGTCTTGTTTAACTTCATGAGGCTGGCACAGCGCCCCCTCTTCAGCCTGTCCAGGTCCCCCTCAATGCCATCCTTTCCCTACAGCATGGTGACCACACCACAGGGCTTGGTGTTGCCAGTAAACACGCCAGGGGTACCCTGAATCCCACTGCCTGTGCCGCTAACAAAGACGCATGTCTTTGCCTGCTCTTTCCCTTGCCCTTGGCATCTCTGGGCCACTGGCAACACAGAGCCACGTACCTTTGTTTGGAGCCAGCACAGACACGCAGGTGAGTCCAGGAGCATCTCTGGGGTCTGCAGGCTCCAATGCATCCCTCTGCAGGTACTTGCATCCTCTGCACTCTCTTCCCATGCTGTGTGCTGCACCACAGGGCCAACCCCAGCTAATGATATGGGAACGTGGCTTAGTGTATTGAGATTTTGCACTGAAAAAGAGCTATTTTGGTTGTTCTTGACTAGCCTTGCAGACCTTCATCTCTTCAGGGTCATTAGCCTGTGGGGAGAAGGGAGGAATATGCTTTAAAGTCACCATGGATGGGCTGCTGCTTCTCTGCTGCATTGTGAATCCACCAGCTGGGATGTTCAGGGCAGCAGTAGATATTAAGAGATTAGCACTCAAATTACGTCAGTTCCTATCAAATTCACCAGGATTAATATCCCCATGGTCTACAGATATAGGCAGTGGATTGTATCAGTTACACAAGATCCTCTGCCTTTTTTATCTGCAAGGGGAAACTGAGGCCCAGACCTGCAATTACTTGCCCAAATTTTCCCCCAAGAACTGAGAGTAGAGCCAGGACTAATTTGAGATTATTTTAAAGACAATCACTTTAATCTAATCCCTATTTCCACCCTGAGTCTCATGTTTAATGACTTAGGTTTTCATCAGCTGGCTGAGCTCATATCCCACACTCCTGTGGGGAAGGAGCCTACTCTGGGGTCCCATGGGATACCCTAAGGACTGGGAGCCATTCCAGTGCTCATTCCTCTTCTCCCACCAAAGTGGCTAGTGGCCAAGTTGGTCCCTACACTCCGCAGTGGCAGTGGTGGATGGTGGGAGCAGGGTGGCTGCCATGTATGGGCCATCCCACACCCAGTGAGCTGCTAACCCCCATCATCTTGGCGTGAAGACATCTACAAGGAGTCCCCTCCTTCCCAGAAAAGCTGGTTCCCATGGTTGTTTATCCCAGCCTCTTTTATTCCCAAGAGATGTTTTTTTTCCTTGCAATGGTCCCCAGGCAGAAACAGCTGACAAGATCAGAGCAGATTTGGGTGCAAGGACCACCAGAAGGAACATCCATCCCCAGATGCCAGGCAATGACCATCATGTCTGCATAGTACCATGGAATCATGGAATTTGTGTGGGGAAAGCCCTCTGAGACCATCAAGTCCAACCATTCCCCACCACTGCCAAGCCCTCCACTAAACTGTGGGCCCAAGCGCCACATCCATATGTATCCCCACCATCCAACCTGCTCCAAACCTCCTGGGACTCCTTCCATGTGCCCGGTGCGATGTCTACCTCTCTCCCCTCTTATTCCCCTCTCCAAAAGTTACTCCTGGTATTTAAGAGACATACTTTTCTCAGCTCCATATCTCTCTGTCCTATTTTCTCCTCAAGAGAAAACTCTGCCCCATATCCAAGCAGCTTCTTAGAGTCCTTCTGCAAATGGCGGCGCAGTGTGTGAAGCCCCAGGTGTCACAGAGGCTGAGACCTGGGAAAAGCCTGATGGAATGCTTCTGCTGCTCCTGGAATGTTTTGGTGTGTTTCATTAAAAATGCTCCGTTTGAGGTTGATTTTGGTGGGGTTTTCTTTGGATAAATGCCAGCTAATTCTTGCTTGGAAGCACACAAGACATTTCTGGGTGGGCACTGCTGTGTGGATATTGCTGGGTGAGCATCACTGAATGGGCATTGCTGGATGGGCATCTCTGGGTAGCCCCTCCACCCCATGGGGAGTAGAAGGAATGTGCCTGGTGGAGGGTGGCCCATCCCCTCCCTGTAATGTTCCCTGTCTAGCAGGGCTGCTATAGAGCATGGACTTTCCTGATCCAGTCTCCTGCTAAAAAGCCAGTCAAACTAGGGCTTCACTGATCCATCTTGCAGGAGCAAGGTCCCAGTGATGGCCAGTGAGATCCACCAAGAAACTTTCTCCAGGTGCATCTGCTAAAGGGGCACCTTAGCCTGACCTCCTGGCTGGAGGGAGAGGATCCTGGGAGACATGACAACAGTCAGGAGTCCTGACACAATGTCTCCTATAAATCCCTCTTGTTTCTCTTTGCTGGAGTTGCTGGGGATCCTGCACTGGGCACCAACAGGGGCTGCGTGTCTTTATTTACTGTCGGGAAGGCGAAGTGATGCCGGCGTTCTGTAGGCAGCGTTCCATATCTGTGGTCTCATGCCGATATTTGTGCCGTGAATATGAAATGAGCCTTGCTTTGCTTTCTGCTGAGACGACTCAGCCACAGGACTGAATTCTGTGAGCTCTGAATAGCCAGGCTTTGTTCTCGAGCATGCATTGTGCAGGATACCAATTCCAGCACTAATGGAGATGTATTTGCTGATACAAAGCAATTTACTCCTTGAATACTTTCCCTAAAAATGCGCTCTACATCACGCTCAGAGCTGCGAGCTCCCTTGCTGTGCATGTGAGGAGATACTTTCCTTCCTCTGAAGACACCCAGTCCAGCTTCCTGGGGTGGTCTGCACCATGGTACACTTTCCTACTTTGAATCATGGAATCACAGAATCATTACGGTTGGAAAAGCCCTCAAAAACCTCCAAGTCCAACAATTCCCCACCACTGCCAAGCCCACTGTAATAGATTGAACCTGAGTTGACTGACGAGCTTTTGGGCCAATCGCGCTTTTGCATTTTATATATAAACGCCCATGCAAGCGTGGGAGATTTCTCTTTGTTTCTGGGCTCAAGGGCCAAGGGGTGGCCAAAGGCAGAGATCTCCAGGCCTGGGCCCAGGCCCAGGTGCAGGCCAGGCCCTCGACCTTTGGGCACGGCAGCGGCGCGGGGTCGGCCCTCGCCTTCAGAGGGCCCAGGCTCGGGCCCGGGCCGGGTCCCTTTAGACCTCTCAGCGTGGTGGCAACACGGGGCCAGGCCTCCACTCCCAGGGGAGAGCTGTCCCCGCTCCGCAGGCAGCGTATGACCAAAACCACGCGGTCGAAGACCTGAGGCCGCCAAAACCCCGCACCAGGACCGGCGGGGCCAGCAGGGCACCCTTGCATCCAGCACAGCTCTCGCTAAAGCTGAGGAAACATCACATTGCAACCAACAAAAACACCTTTTCTTTCAAGTCAGCTAGGAAAGAAGAGAAAAGTAAAGTCACACGGGAGGAAGCTGAACATAGCAACCCCAAGGTCGGAAACAGGGGGGAAGGGATGAGACCACGTGGGAAGGCGGCTAGATGGCGACGGGAAAAGCGGGCTGATGCATTTTTGGTGCGAAGCTTAAACATGCTTCTTGCAAAACCATAGAAAGGGCTTTAATTCATTTGGAAAAACTTGGGGGGATTAGAAATTCTTGTGCAGCCTGTGACTTTATAAAAAGGCTTATACCGGGCCGTATAAAAGTTGTGAGAAGCTGTTATAGAGAGGTCTATGCCAGACCACATGGAAGTTATGAGAAGCTGTTAAAGATTTGAAGCAGAAAACCTTTGCATTCAGGCTGAGATAATTCATCCTTAAAAGATTAAAACGCCATTTTCTCCTGTTGCCCGTGACTTGGCAGTGTGGGAAAACTGCAAAAGATTCATGGAAAAAATACCATTTTCACTACAACAGGACCAGGCGTACTGTAAAGTTGTGAAAACTCTATGGCCCAATAGAAGAACCTCTTTTCCTTAAGCATAAGCATTCCTTAGAAAAAATGCCACTTTGACCAAAATGCCATGTTCTTGTTTTGTTTTTACTTGTGAAAGATGTGTAGTAAAGGAAGAAGCATTGGGAAGGAAAAGTGTTTAAAGGCTTGCTTTGATTTGTTATTTCTTTTTTTCCATTCTGTTAGTAATAAACTTTCCTTTATATCGCAACTGTTTAAATGTGGACCTTGTTTTGCCCTGAAGTTTCTTTACATTTTCCTCAATAAATCCATATTTCCCTTATACACATAATTGGATTTTGTGTGTTTGGCATTTAAACCAGCATCAAACCACGACACCCACCACTAAAATACATCTACAAGTGCCACATCTACATATCTGTTTAATCTCTCCTGGTCTTGCACGTACATAGAAATATCCATGAGAAAGTTCAATTTCAGCAGGTTTTGGGGATTTCTTTTTCCCTTTCTGATTTTTCCACCATTTTCCCTCACAAACTTGAGGAGTCTTTCAGGGAGGGAAGAAAACAGCAAAAACAGAGAAAAGCTTTTCCATTTCCATTGACATTTATCCTGGGAACAGATAAAGAACAGAATAAAACACACAGAGGAACCTGAAGCCTTATTTTTATTGCAACGTCGGTACAAGATGTTCTCAGTGAAAAAAAAAAAAAAGAAAACAAATTCACAGTAATCCAGAAAATTATTCCCCATGTTGGCAGGTCCAACAGCTCTCCCATGATGGGGGCAGAACAGGGGAAACACCCCATGTGTATTTTGGGGTAGGGATGGGTGCCCCAGGGAGCCATTTGGGGGCTGTTGGGGTGCAGCATTCCCACTACATCCCACAACTCACACTGGGGCAATGCTGTCACCAGTGCCAGCCCATCCCACGCTGGAGCCATCCAGGTTTGGTGCTACTGGCTGGAAAGGTGCTGGAGCTGGGATGGAGCTTCTGAACACCACAGGAAGGGGCTCGGGTAGCCTGAGGAGGCAAGTGCTTTCCCTGGCTTTGGAAATGGGTTGGGAAGGGGAAAGAAGAGGAAAAGGAAGGTTGGTGAAAAGGAAAGAAGGGAAAAGGGAAGGAAAAAAGGAAAAGGGGAAGGGATAAGGGGAAAAAAGGGCAAAGAAGGGGAAAGAAGGTGAAGGGGAGAGGGGGAAGGGAAAAGGCAAGAGGAAAGAAAAGACGAAGGAGAAAGGGAAAGGGAAAGGGAGAGGGAAAGGGAAAGGGAAAGGGAAAGGGAAAGGGAAAGGGAAAGGCAGGGAGAGGAAGAGATCGGAGTCAGCCACCTTCTCCAGGG